>JAWNPW010001377.1:0-11417 GCA_035078745.1 Diastata ussurica
TACTTACGGCAATTTTTTTCACACTACCTACGCCTGGCAAAAAATTTGTAACATTGCTGTGTTCAATTACAGGAGAGTATGAGCGAGCTCTCGCATCGATTGTTGTTGCGTTCACTGTTTCCAAACGAAATAATTATTCCGGTGTTACCTTGGCTAAGAACACGTAAAGTGCATGAAAGCAGTGTTAAAAACGTGACGTTATCATAAACAACGATATTACGCAGTTTCTCTAGCAAACACACGCATTACATAGCAGAAAACAAGCGTGCTCATAACCGGTAACATGACTGTGCTCATAACTTGAAATGATAGACTTTTTTTAAAGAGACCAATAAATTATCTTATGCATAAATTTTTGTTAAACACGACATTAAATTACAAAATACAATTACAAAACTACAAAAAAAATTAATCATTCGCCTTTTTTAAAAAGAATTCACACCCATTTATCGCGCATCGAAAACAATAAAAATCACTTTTCTGCCTTTTTATTGCTAATTTTCTTTATTATGCTCGCAGCCTACCACAAAAATGCGCGAGTTTGTTTCGGTATCAACACAAAAACTTCGTAATGGTTACAAACACGACTCCCAATACTCAGAACAGTAGCAATTGCTTACTGTCCAAATATAATTAGGGGTGCTCTCAACTAGAGCGTGCTCACAACCGGCGCACATCTCTTACTTAATTCTTTTATTTAAGACTTAGCCATTTAAGTTTTATCTTTTTTTCATTCAATAATCTGTGGTGGCTTCCCTAATCTGAATTAACTCGGGATCCACTACCAAGATGTTTCTTTTTACCTAACCACAATCTTAATTTAATTAAACATATTGATTTCGTACATTGCCCATATTGTTTCGATTCATCATGTCATACATATCATTAATTGATTTTCAATTTCACGTTCAGGTTAAAATACCGCATGCAGACTGAACAACGACGACTTTGAGCGCTCAACATCGCCGGATCATCGGAAGCAGCCTTAATCTTGACATTTTGCATTATCCTTCCTGGGATTGAAAACCGTAAATGATACTTGTAAATTCTTTATAAATGATTATGATGTCGACCGAATGGGTTAGAGTAATTATATGTTCTTGCATTATGCAATTTAATTTTGATGACACTCCTTTTGAGTGAGCGCATAATATACGATCATTTGATACTAGCTTTTAATTAATTTGTATTAAATACTGTCTCGGTTTGGCAGACCTTGAATTACTATCTTTGTATAAAACTATATTTAGAACGATCGCCATTGAATTATAAATACAAAAAAACTTATTATTATGAACGTTTAAATTCATAGCTTCAATGATTGGGCAACGATGTGAGTGTGCTAACGAATCCAGAAAGACGATGCGGTGATTTATATTCACCGTTTTTAATTTAGGGGTTGCAGACAAAGTCTGGTCGGTCTGTAACCATCGGTCAAACATTCGTTTGTATGCGGGTGGGTTCAGAAAACCACAAGTGTCATACCATCTAGACACTATACAGCAGAGAAAGTGAACTAGTTTGATTTTTTTTTTAGAAAAAGATTCTGCGTGATTGTAGTCGAAACAATTACAACATCTTTTCATTTTAATGTTTACGAGATCATTAGAGTATAAGCCCACGAGCCGGGCAACCTTGTTTTTGCATTCGCTTTCGTACAGATTTATCTGCACGATATGATTTCGTAACAAAATATAATGTTTCCTTACAAAGATTTTCGGATTTTGAACTTTATATGGCAGCTATCTCTAAATCTTATCCGATTTCGCTGATTTTGGGCGGCGGGAAGCTTATGATAATAAGAAAAACTATGTTCAAAATGTCATCACCATAGCTCTAAAACTGTTTGCATAGCAACAGATGGACAAACAGACATAGCTGGATAGATTTCTGCTGTGATGCTGATCACGAATGTATATACTTTGTGGGGTCTTCAACCTGTTGAATGATATAATAATGATATTTTTTTTTATAAAACCAGTAATGTAGTAAATAGTATCAAGTTGGTTTTAACCGACTACTTAAATACCCTTCACCGTCTATATTTGCATTTGGGCGATTGAGTCAACTTATTTGCCAATTTTTGTAAAAAGTTCGCTGCTCAACTCTTTTGGAATTACAAATATTCGATTAAAATGGTAAAAAGTGGGCGAATCACGCACGTACAGAACAGTTATATAGTTGATTGACATAAATGCGCCAAATTCCATAAGAAAAATTGTATTTTGTAGGATTTATGACCATAAAAGTGTCAAGCGGTGTACTGGAGGTACCCGAAAAAATGGTCCGATCAAAAAACCTTTTAAACTTGCGGGTGGGGTTCCTATACAGAGTCTGTATAGGGTATAAAAAATATCAGATACCTCAAAATAAGTATAAAATTTTCAAAAAATAGGTGGTAGATTTAAAAAAAATATATATATATTCAGGGAACTTTTGAAAAAAAAAGTAGCCAATTTTTGGGAAACGGAATTTCGTACAGCTATCTTCATAAACAAAAAAGTTTTCCATACATGTATACTAGTGGTATAACTTTTAACATTTTTCTGAAATATTTTAATTTACATAGCATAGTACAATGAGGGTTAGTCATAAAAGCATAAATATGATATTACTTTTACATGGTTTTTCAAAAACCTCACCCAGAAAGCCCTCTGAAAATTGGAAAAATGAAAATTTTTCGAAATTTTGACATTTTATGTCCCACATAGGAACACTGAATCATTCTTTCTTTTGAAATTAAAAGCACCAAATTTACTATCGTATGCAATATTTGCAACACCTTTGTATTTTTCTACCCTCACATTCCCGCCTAAATTGACAGCAGCAGAAGTCATTTTTGACAATAATTATAATAAGTATACAATTTCTGAACCATTTTCTTTTCATAAATACCAGAATTCAACTAAATAAGTACATATTTCCTTTCTTTAGGCTACTATGAAAAAATGAAAAACAGACTTACGCTGTTATCACTTGTGAGCACAGATATCTATATCGTACTCCCTCACACCAATAGTGAACTTGTCATCCGCAATTGTGCTGTTCTTTTTTCAGATTCCATTCAAAAAAAAGTGAATGCAGTGTTTCAAAAAATTCGAATATTTTGGTGAAAAATTTAACAACTTTTGAAAAAAGCAAGACAAAACGTCGACAAATACCAAATATTGAAATGTCTTTATGCGAATTGGGCAAGATTCTGAAACAAACAATAGTAATTGGTAGATTTAATGCTTTGACTAAAGAAGAAAAAAAATAGAACCGCAATACATAAAATTATTGCTAGAGAAATGATTGAATTATGTAGCAAAATGAGTTCTCCAACAATAGTTAAATCTTCACTGGAACGAAAAATTCCAAAAGTTATAGAAAATTTTTAAAACATCCTCATGGAAATGACATAATGACTATCTTTGACGGAATATTCAATATTACCAACGAAAAAGGGTTTTGGCTTAGTACAGAAGATCAACATTTCTACCAGTTGCAGCTAAGTAGCAAAGGAGAAGTAGGATAAAGCAAGGTTTGTAAATAAAAACAACAAAATATAGGCAGCTCTCAGCGAAAGGAATCTGCTTGAGGTTCAAACTCAGCAGATGACGAATAATAAAGCTTAAGTGCAATAGAAAAAGACCAATATTATGAAGATTATGAACCTCCTGCTAGACTTAAAACGACAAAATCATTCACAAATGTAACAGCATCTTTGTTACTAAAAGCCAATGGTACCACCAAAAAGGCAGAGAAAGTATGCAAACAGTTGGCCGAGTCAGAAATCAAAGAGTCTACGTCTTCGCAACCTGGAATATATAAAGCTGTAATTAAATCTGCAGAACGTTTGAAAGACATGTACAAAAAAAAACAACAAAAACGAAACCAGGTGTCTCCACTTCGATGGTGAAAAGATTGTCAATAAAGAAATACAGGTACATGTATTAAAAAATGAAACAGAAGAAATTAAGTTGGTTATACTGGTTCTTGAAAATGGAAAGCATCAACTATATTTAATGGTTTAAAAGAAGTGTTGGATAAATGCGATCTATGAAAACCCATAAAAATGATAATATGCGATACAATTAGCCTCAACACCGGGAAGATGAAGCGAGTTGTTAGTCAACTGCAAATAAACATTATATATGAATATAATAAAGTATTGTTAATTATATTGCTATTGTATTGGTAAGTATACATACTTAATGGCGTCTCCTCTGCTGCCTATAACCGTTTCGTAAAAAATATTTTCAATGTAATAGTTCTCAACATCGCATTGTAAAAAAAAACCCAAACATAAATTTTTCTGATGAAGACGTTGAAGTTCTTGAAAAATTGTTAAGCATTTGCGAACGAATTGTTAGAAAAACAGTAATGTAGCAAAATAGTTCGGCATGCACCGAAGCTTCTATACCGTTGTAGTCGGTTATAACCGACTACTTAAATACCTTTCACCATTTGGACGATAATCTTCAAGTCAACTTCTTTGGTGTTTGCCAATTTTTGTAAAAAGTTCAGTGTGAAAAGTGGGCGAATCACGTCCAGTTTTGGTCATAATATTTACATCAATGATTGGCATAAATGTCCCAAATTCCATAAGAAAATATTGTATTTTGTACGATTTATGGCCATTAAAGTGTCAAAAATGTTCCAAAAACACACATCGGTGTTCTGGGGGTATCCGAAAAAATGGTCCGATCGAAACCCTTTAAACTTGCCGATGGGGCACATATACAGAGTCTATATGCCAAATATGGTTCGATTATGTTATATATCTCAACTCATACTATTTAGTTTTTCTTACGGTGGAATAGCTCGACAATTGATGTTTTCTTAATTAGAAAATTTTAGGAGCACATAAGGTCAAAAAAACTTTCACACCTAATGCCCTTCGTACACTGCCCTATAATTTATCGGAGATTTATTAAATCCCAGCAGTAAATCTCAACACACTCCACTGAAATATGAGGATTTAACTTTTTTGAATGTTTTTTTATTTATTTGAGTTTTTGACATCTATAAAGAAAAATATATGATTTTCTAAGTCAAGAAAAAAAAATGTAATATTTGCAATGCTTTTGGCTTGCACATCAAATATATAACCGCAAATCAGAAATAATATATAACCGCAATTAAAAGAAGAGGAAGCTATTATTAGGCAAATTTTAGCAGAATTTTGCGCAGAAGTTTCGCAGGTGCTCGCTCCGAAATATTCAAAGAGCAATTTTATTACACAAAACAAAACTAGGGAGTGTTTCATTGGATTTTCACGAGGTAATTGCTTCAAATTTGACACATGCATTAATTGTCGATCAAAATACAGTGACAAAAAGCGGATAATATTTAGTTAAACCTATCTTTAAAAGAAAAACTTTTTATTTCACAAGATGATTATTTGAAATTTCATACATAGGTTTTTAATACGATTTTGTTGAAAGAGAAGCTTCAGTGGTTTTTGTTTTTTTGTGTTTGCACCACTAGTCATCACCACAGCACCACTAGTCCGATATGAATTTCCTCCGTTTATGCTGAACATATTGCAAGTTCTAAAGCAAGATATTGAATCTCAAAAATTTATTTAATTAACTGGCACGTCCTTTCAATTTGAAATTTTCGTTTTTTTATTTTTTTTATTTTCATTAAATGTCATTTGCGATGGCAAAAAAAACGATTATTTTCATCGATTGCACAGTAAATTACGTAGATTTATGTTAAATCGACGTAATTTAACAACTTTTTTAGATTTAATTTTATATGATAATCGATGAAAACATTTTTAGATTTAGTGCTAAATCCTCATAAATTGATACATCTACATTAAATCTGGTGTACGGAGGGCATAAGTATGGGATAGAATGCATGAAATCAACACAAAAAAATTCTTAAATTTCAGATAAAAAGTCGATAAGCCAACAGTAGTTCTTCTTCCGCCGGTGCTTGGGAATCATAACCCTTGGACGATGTCGAACGCCGACCACGCAGTGAAGAGTACTCGGTTGGGTAGTGCAGAATTACTGTTACTCGCGAAGCTGGAGTTGCGTACTGTCAAAGGACTATTATCCTCAGCGCCGGCCGCTGACCGTCCACGCAAATGAGATTTTCATGCAGAAGTACTGTTGACTGCGTGGCCGGCGTTGTTTACTGTCCAAGTGTTATGATACCCAACGACCGGCAGAAAGTCGGCCACCCAAGCGAGACATCAATACAGAAGTACTGTTGACTAAATATCCGGCGTTGGGGTCGGAACTTTCTGAAGTTGCGTATGAGATGGTTGACCAAGCTAATTTCTGCTAAAGTCTCAGTGAATGGGATACAATACAGAAAAATAAATATGATTGACATAATGTCCATTTGAAAAAATTATGGACATAATATCATTGACATTGGAATTGAATTGGACATAATATTCGTCCGCTTTCCTTGGGCCAAAAGATTTTTGTTACTTGGTTTCAATGGCTATTCAAAAAGGTACTAACTTTACTATATATGTATATACTAAATCCGATCGATATATATAATATATATAGAAGGCTTTCTGTGTCAATCGGACCCATCCACCTGCCAAAAATTTGCGTGGACCGATTAAGTTCATTGAGGGCTCAAATTGACGGTAATGATATGTTGTTTCTATTATCGTGTGCCCTTTTGGAAAATTCACAACGGCTCTCAAAATATCGCGTTGTAATTGGAGAAAACAAATTAAAAATCCGAAAAATCGTTACCATATGCCATGGGTGGCGAACCTTTTTTGGGTTGCGTGCCAAAAATAAGTTTTTTTTATAATGATCTGGCGCGTGCCGCATACTATCCGCATAACACGGAAATAAAAAACCATTCAATAAATTTTTGTGTAAGATTTTATTAGCGACAAAATAAAAAATAAAAAATTTTATTATATTACAGAGAATAAATAAATATGTATATGCAAAACTATCCAAGATCCGTTTGGCATTAATGAGTTTTTTGTTGTTGAAATGTTTAATATCCGGTTAATAGCTTGTAGTTTTTAATAGATGAAAAACTACGTTTATCTGTCAATTTACTTCTCATGTCTGATTTTATCAAATACATTGACGAAAATAAAAACACACATGAGTAGATTGAAGAAAAAATGGTTCAAATAGCTAGTGTTATTGTTTTAAGACACGAAAAAGAATCTAGCATGGATTGCCAAGCTTTTAAAATTCATCTTCCGATTAACGAAAAACGTAAAATTTTCACAGTATGACCGATTTGAGGTTGTTAAAAACCTCAAGAAAACGGTAACTGTTGCTCGGGTGCTTAAAATCGATATAAAATTTTTGAGGTGAGTATCTACTTTGAACATGCTTAGTGACTTTAAAACAATAGAATATATAGAAAATTTCACACACTGCGCTTTTAAAAATACTTATTTTTCTTGACACCAAGCGGCTCCGATTGTAGTTCATTGATTAAATGTGACTTGATTTTATTCATATGATCGTCTGTTTCTTGCATATTTTTTAAGTTCATGTCTGATGACGTTCCTTCTGCGCATGGAAACAGTTATGAAAAATTTTATTTTATTTTAATATACTGTAAATATTTATTTGCATCACTTTTTTGTAAAAATAAATATGCATACATTTATATTATAAAACTCTGTCGTGCCATCCCAATCATCTCGCGTGCCACTTGTGGCACACGTGCGATACGTTCGCCATCCCTGACATATGCCATACAATCATTCTGAAAAGCTCTAAAACTATTGTTTGAATGGTTATTGTTGGATTATCATGAATCGAAAATAATGATTACGAAATTTGAAATGGCGGATCCAATATGGTAGCTCAAAATTGAAATTAACTCGATTTTGATAAGATTCAGAACTCGATATTTGTCAATGTAGTTGGTTACGAAAATAAAGTAAAAACTAATAAATTCAAAGTCACTAATTAACAATGGCGGACAGAAATGTGAAAAAATGTTTTTTTTATTCAAACTGTCACCTGTCCTGCCCAAAATTTGCGTGATTAAGTTCACTAAGAGCTCAAATTAAAGGTAATGATATGTAGTTTCTTCTACCGAGTGCCCATTTTGAAGATTCACGAAAGCTCTCGAAATGCCGCGTTTATTATGGAAAGAAATAAAAAATCATAACAATTGTTACCACATGCCATGCGATCATTCCGAAAATTATTTTAGGAATGGTTATTAAGGCTGTCGCTTATATGAAACACTGATTGCGAAATTTAAAAAGGCGCATCTAATATGGTAGCTAAAAATAAAAATTCACTTCACTTCAATAAAACTCTGTTTTCTATATTGCTGATTGCAAAAATGGAGTCAAAATTATAAATTCAAAGTAGTGGACCCAATGGTAGTCATTTAAAAATTTTTTTTTTATGTATGATTAGTTAATGTCAGAGTGAGAACATCTACAATACGGAACGATGAATCCGGACAGAGAATGCCCCATATATAAATATATTTTTTTTAAGAAAACTTACAATTTACACGAAACCCCATCAACAGAATCACCCTTGATAAATGTGTTTGTGTGAAACGATGCCTTAATAAGATAAATTTTTCCGAGATAGCTCCATATCTCCTAACATATGTACATACATGTACCAAAAAAAAAATTTTTTATTTTGACTTTTTCTTTAAAATGAATGGCGTTTCGACTTTATAGGACAATCTTGAGAAAAATGTAAAATTGCTCAATATAATGAAAATTATCAATTAATGATATGTATTTTTAATAAACGCATATGTAAATATCCAGACTCTCCTTTCCGTTCATAATTTGTGTCGTCAATGTTGTGTCGGACCGATATGGGAGAAGTTGTTTTGCTTGCTTTCATTTATTGTAAAATATAATAATACGTGAATTTATTGAATGATAAATACTAAAAATGTTGTGTAAATTGTAAACGAATCGAAAACAATTTGCAAGTTAAATTTTTGCAATCTTGCAATAAGTAATCGAAATGATATGCAGACAAATTACGTACTAACACGTCTTGCATGGAATTTTTCTTTGGAGAATATTCGAACAAAGTTCGGTAACAACAACTTATTTTCATTTCCTGGGAACTGCGATAAAAATCAACCCGTTTATTGAATAATTCTTCATTCATGTGAAAGAAACTATTAATCTTATCAGAATAATAACTTGGCAAAAATGAATTTGAAAATATGAAACAACTACATAGGTTAGCCGTTTCGCTGAGTATGTCTTTAAGAAGAAGACATTTCATTGAAATTTTGATTTTAGCAGTTGGTATTGGAGGTTAGACATTTGTTGGTGTCCTTTAATTTGGAAATATAAACAATGTCATAAGAAAAAGGTTGTTTAATTTTTTGTTCGAGTGAAGCAACAATTTCCGGAAGTCTTTCGATGGGATGAGTCGGTACTGTTATGCAAGTTTTGTGAGTGTGCCGAGAATGAGAAAAATATATTTGTGTTGTGCCACCTCAAAGAAACAAGAGTCTGAAAAAAAGCAACACCATCAATATAAACTTAAAGTCTATTGACGCAATACAATCCGGAGCACCTAAAAGATACCTTCTCTATGGATCTGTGCAAAACATTTATGGAAGCAAATATTGCGTTAAAAAAAATAAGCCATCCGAGCATATAATCTTTTCTTCACAAATGCACTGAACCAAAGGTTGAAATGTAATATCAACTATTAAAGTTGTCGATTTTGCTAGTCAATATTAATAGAGCAAAAGTCTCCATATCTACAAATTAAGTTGTTGATTTTACTAATAGAGTAGGTCAAATCAACAACTTAATTTGTCAATTCAACTAACTTTCGTGTAGATTTTACAAATAAGCATTTCAATTTTAGTACAAGAAGTTGTTGAAATGATTACAATTGCAGTAGTACAAACTGTTTGTAACAAGCAGAATTTTGCCCCATTAACAATATCTATGTGTATTAGTTCAATTACATCTTACACTGAGCTAAAATCGATGTCCCAAAATTAAATAACAAATCGTTGAATTTTAATTTTAGTACGATGGTTTTTTTATCAATGTGAACAAATTGAAATACGTTGTTCAGTAGATAATAAACACAACTGTCGATTTTGTTCCAAAATAAAAAAATTCAACAAGGTTCTGCTATACACATGGTCTCGTTCAAACAACATGGAGAATGGAAATAAATTTTAACGGTCAAAACATTTTTTTAGGCTTGTGTACCAGTTAAAATTTGTTCCTTATTTTGAAAATCTTGGTTCAACGTTTCTAGCGGGTGGTGATTACAACGCCAATCACCATTTGAGGCTCTAGGTTGAATAATCCCAAGGGCAGAGAGCTATACAGAGCAATGAAATTCCAAAACCTTAAACACATTTCTACTGGCGATCCATCATACTGGCCAACAGACAGAAATAAAAAGCCAGACCTGCTAGACTTCTGTGTATTAAAAGGAATCAATCCAAAATATGTGCAAGCATCTTCGTGCTTAGAATTTTCCTCCGAAGACTCACCATTACTTGTTTCTCTTAACTTTTCCATAATAGAAAAAGAGAAACCCGTAACATTGAGCAACAAGAAAATCAATTGGAATCATTTTCAAGAAATTGTGAGTGATACACTGGACTTATGCATCCCACTAAAAAATAATACGGATATAGAAGAGGCACTACAAACGTTTGCCTCTCGAATTCAACAGGCAGCTTGGGCGGCGACGCCAGACAACATTATTAAAAAAACAAACGAGAAACAAATATCAAGAACAATTCGAAAAAAAATCCAGGAAAAAAGAAACCTGAGAAAAAACTGGCAAATTAGCAGACATCCAACCGACAAAAAAATTCTAAATAAGGCAACCAAAGAGCTAAAACAAATCCTCTATGAAGATCAAAACAATAAGCTTCAAAAATACTTACTCAGTCTCTCTCCCACAACAGCAACCGATTACTCACTATGGAAAGCTACGAAAAACCTAAATAGACCAACTGTTAAGATTTCTCCCATTAAAAAACCAGATGGTAGTTGGGCCAGAAATGATAAAGATAAAGCCATAAACTTTGCAAATCACCTTGAGAATGTATTTGCACCAATTCCAACAAACTTGCAACAGCTAAATGAAATAGAGATAGCTAATTTTCTCGAGAGTCCGGCACAAATGGACTTACCAATCAAGCCGTTTTCGAACCACGAAGTCCAATTATATATACAACAGTTGAAAGCGAATAAAACACCAGGCAACGACTTAATCACTGATGAAATCCTACAACAACTTCCAGAAACGGGGACAAAATTCTTGAAGCAATTATTTAACGCTATGCTCCGACTAGGATATTTTCCAATGCAATGGAAGGTAGCTAAGATAATTATGATACCGAAACCAGGTAAATCGCCAGAAGACGTCTTATAGACCAATTAGTCTCTTACCAGTCGCAAGCAAAGTTTTCGAAAAATTATTTTTAAGTAGACTGAAACC
>JAWNPW010001378.1:0-11412 GCA_035078745.1 Diastata ussurica
TCCGGACGAACTTTATTCAGATAACGGAACTAATTTCAGGAAAGCTGACAAAGAAATACGAAGCGCTCTAGATACTTGGGCAACAAGTCAAATAAAGCAGTTTATGACAATGAAAGCTTGTAAGTGGTTCTTCAATCCTCCTTTAGCACCTCACATGGGGGGAGCCTGGGAACGGCTAATACAGTCTGTTAAAAAACATCTCAAATTCATGTTGACGATAAGATATCTGAAAGAATATGTGCTTGCAACATTGTTTTGTGAAATCCAGAATATGATCAATAGTCTAATTGTGCCCAAACATAAGTCATTAACCATGGCGGAAACAACTGAGTTTATCTTTCTGCTGATGGTAAGGTAAGAATTGTCGATGTTAAAACAAAAACCTGAATATACAAAAGACCGGTGACGAAAATTATTAAATTGCAAGTACGAAAGTAAAGTATTGCCTTCTCCCAAAGCAATACTTGGCGGGAGGATGTTGGTGAGCGGGAGAATTGATTCTGGCAAAACCATTACAAATCCTCTGTTTGAATTTAAAACGCACTTTATAAGTTTGAAAATCATTTACAAGTTTGAAAATCATTTATAAGTTATAAATTATTTAAGTTTAGAAGTCATTAAAGTGATTGTGAATTAACTTTACTTTGATAATAACGATTGTGAATCTATATCAACTCACTCTCAGAAAAAATGTGTAGCGATCAGTCGATATTTTTAAGCACAAAAAAAGAATAAAGTTTTTTGTTAAACAAATTGCCGTTCGAGCCGGATAATCTTTTAACAAAGCGTTTGTCTATATAGGTAAAGCAACAGGTTTTCTTTTTAACATCTCAGACAACACATACTAAAAAATTGAACAAAATCGGAAACAGCACCCAAAATTCTTCAGATAACTACACGTGGAATTGCTCATATTATTATTTTGATATCGTTACTCAATATGAAGAATGATAGAAATAAATATTACGACATTCGGATTAGTTTGTGCAAAAATATAGTTTGTCAAGGATTGCCAACTTAATGTGATGTGTGAAATAATTTACTAAACTTTTTTATATAACGAATCAACTAAATTTCATAGTAAATCATTGATAAATATACATGTAATCTTTATTTTTGTTTCATTTATTTAAAACTTATACGTATATCACAAAATGCTTCATACGCGAAAATTATCATATCAAATGTGAGAATTGGCACACCTTGCATGTGAAATCGCGTTTACAGTTCGAAAAGCAAGTGGTAATGCGATAAGTACGAAATAAGAATAAATGAAAATAGTGTTGAAAATATTGTTGAAAATAGTGTGAAAAATAGTGTGATAAAATGTAGATAATGTAAATAATACCATGCAAAATAGAAATAAATTAAACCCGAACAACAGAAAATTACACCGACTTTCGAAAATAATATGTGCACACATATATCTACACACATATATATATATATATATATATGTAGAGAACGTGAGAGGAACAGAGAAATGGTCGAATGGCAGTGCACTATGGAAAATTAAACAAATTTAAAGGCCGCCATGTGACACGGTCCAATAATGTCACTCAAGCCAATATGTAAAAGCTTCCCTTCTTTCGGACGGCGGCTCAATGTTTTTTCAAGAAAGTAAATCGAGAATTTGTAAAATTGCAACTTCGCACCCCCGGTTAAAAACCACTGCTGTAAAGTTACAGTGTAAAATAAGTCCAAGGTTCGAACACCAGGTGGAGCTTCCTTGGTTAAGTATTTATTCAGTTTTTTTTTTATACCCTTCAACAATGGTATATTAACTTTGTGTATCCGTTTGTAACTGTTTGAAAGAAGAAGTGAGCGGAGACCTTATAAAGTATATATATTCTTGATCAGCATCGATAGAGGAATCGATCTAGCTATGTCCGCGCGTCCGTCCGACCGTCCGAGTGTCATGCGTCCATCCGACCGTAAGCAAAAACTAGATAGTAGGAGTTGAGATAATCGAACCAAATTTGGCACACAGAATGTGTATATGTGCTCCATCCGCAAGAACAAAGAATTTTTTGAACGGTACCTCCAGTTCACCGATATGTGTTTTTGTGACATTTTTGACACTTTTATGTCCATAAACCCTACATAATTCAATATTTTCTTATGGAATATAAATATAAAAATAAATATTTTCTCCAAAACTGGGCGTGATTTGCTCAATTTTCACGATTTTAATCAAATATTTGTAATTTTAAAAGAGTTGAGCAACGAACTTTTTACTAAAATTGGCAACCAAAGAAACTGACTTAAAGATTATCGTTCAAATGCAAATATAGAAGGTGAAGGGTATTTAAGTAGTCAGTTACAACCGACTACAACGTTATAGAGAATAATAATAATATACTTATTATATATAAAAACATCATTTCTCAAGTGTACCCAATTCAAAAAGTGAAACTTGCCCAATCGTTAGTCCTAGTGTGGGGATTGATTATTCCGAAAAAATTATTAAGTTTAGTCCAAAGGTCTCGGAGATATGGGCGTTTAAAAATGCGTATTTCGAGAAATAATCATTATTTCGAATGCGTATAACTTCTTTCGTATGGCATAAAAAATGTTGAATCAAAATGTGTGTAAGTTATTTTGACGAACTTTTAAAAAAAAAATTATTTTTTTTTTGTACTGGACATTTTTTTTTTTGTTGCGATTTTTAAAACTTGGTTCCCTTTTTTTAATTTTTAAAATTTTTTTTTTTTTTTGAGAGCAGAATTGAACATAAAAAAATTGCAGGAGTGGGTTTTATATTGTTCTCGAGATATTGATTAATTTATAAATTTTTCAGTAGAAAGAAAAATTATTTTTACATGTAAATTCCTTTCTATTTCCTTCTTAATTCTTTTGTTATTAGAAATATTTCAAATGTATAGAGTATTATTTGGAAGCGCGTACTATGTTCAACTTTGATATTATTCCGTCTAATTCGGTGAATTCGGATTTAGATGATCAGTTTTTCATTTGCTACTGACCTATTTCGGATCCGTTGTGTCAATTTAAACAGATGTTGTCTTTAGGCATCACATAGCCGTACAAGTCGTCTTCTTTCGTTTAGTTTCTTGGAAAAACTTGTAAATAGACGCGGATAAAAACTTCTTCAATAGAATATTTGGACATTGGCTTTGTATTGATAAGCGAATGTTATTGGAAAGCATCTAGTGTCACTACTGCGCTATCGAATCTTGGTGTGAGCATGTCAGTGGTTGCTGCGTGAAGAAAAAGACAGTTTCATTACACATTTTTTCGTTATAGTGAGATGCTAATCTCAATATTCAATACCCTAGTAGTCCATCAAGGCACATTCAAATATCATTAGCTTATAAATACAATGCCAATATGTACATATTCTTTTAATGAAGTTTTCATCTGACAGTTATTCACAGAAGTTGAACCAAAGAAGACGACTTGTACGGCTATGTGAGGCGTAGGGACAACATCTCTTTAAGTAAACGTTTAAAATCCGAAAAAGTCAAGTAGGAAATAAAAACTGGCCATCTTAAGGCAATTTCATCGAATTAGGCGGGATAATACCAAAGTTTAAAATAGTACGCGCTTGCAAACAATAATTTGTTCATTTGAAATATTTCTAATCATAGCTAAATAATCATTAGGGAAAAAGAAACGAATTTACATGTAAAAATGATTTTATTTCTATTGAAAAATTTATAAATTAAACAATGCGAGCGTTCAGCGGAGAACTTCGCTGAATGATTTTCGATAAGTTTTCTGCTGAACGCGTCCGCTCCATGATACTTGTACCTAATTTGATGTATCATCATACTTAAAAAGAATCATACAAATAGTGTGCTACTTTTCAATGTATCATGATCCAATCAGATGTTTCTGTGTAAAACGAAGTAATAAATATTTAATTACATCCTTGAAAATTTTATCACATGGATATATGAAATAAACGTAGCAAAGAGACATGTATCAGATATCTAATACCTACTCAGTGATACATGAGCGATTTTCGCTGATTAACGCGCCCTGTTTGGTCATTTCTTCTTTGCTATTACAACACTGTAATATCAATCAAGTCAATACTCTAAAACTGTCATACTCATGTATTGAGGCTGCGAGTATTCAGAATACTAAACTGCCTAGGAGGCAACAGTGCGTACGCCGTTTTCGGGTGTACTGTTGCTAACCGTGCCCCTTCGGTGACGTTTACCGTAGTTCACCACGAGGTATTGCACCTTGGCCAATATCACTGAATATCACAACATGTGCCGCGTTTCCAGCTGATACAGGTAAGCAAAAGGTATTGAACCACTGCCACGCACCACGTCATCCGTCACTCAGCGTACGGCATCCGTCACGAATTCGCATCTTCCGTCACTCACTTTCCACGCATGGTCACGCACCAGCAGCAGCCACAACGCAGTTTCGATTCAACGCTATTCACTAAGTTTCCGTCACGCACCACGCAGCTTTCCGCACGTGTCCGTCACAATCGAAGCATTCGTCGCGTAGTGTCAAGGTTCTTAGCCCACAGCAGGGAAACATCCACCACGAATCCGTCGCAGATCCCTGTTACACGAACACGAACGCGCAACGCATCGTCAGTATCCGTCACGCAGCGTCAGCATCCGTCACGCATCGTCAACATCCGTCAGAACTAGGAACGCAGCATCGTTTGGACGGCACGACACTAACGACACTCACGCCATACACGAAACATCAGTCACTCATCGCGAACCATTCCACACGCATCCGTCACAATCGAACCATTCGTCGCGCAGCATCCAGGTTTCCATCCCACAGCAGTACAACATTCACAGCGCCTCCGTCGCCGATCACCGGTACGTCACGTACACCGCTTGACCCACAGAATCCGTCACGCAGTAGCCACGCATCATGAAACAAAATCACGCATCGCCCGGTATTCGCCAGGACGCTAACGTCACGTGCATCTCAAACGTATAGTTTATTTAGAATTAAGGAAGCGTAGCTAGAAATAGGAGGTTTTGTATATAGACCATTCGGTCATAGCAAAATCGACTACATGGCAATAAATCGACAGACTACAATAAGCCTACACCATTCCTAGAAAGAAACTTCAATATATAAATTCCTAGTAGGGACTTCTGGCTTAACAGGGCAACTGACCTAACTGACACAATAAATATTTATACTGATGGCTCAAAACAAAGTGAAGGGGTGGGAGCAGGTTTCTACATTCCATCTTCAAATGTAAGACATCACTACAAACTACCATCCAACTGTAGGATTTTCCAGGCAGAGTTGGTGGCTATTAGTGAAGCAGTAGAGTTCATACTGACCTGCATCAGTGCTGAACGCATTAACATTTTTGTTGACAGCCAAGCACCAATCAAAGCTCTTGCATGTTGCAATACTCTACAAACTCTCAGCCAGAATAGGGATTCATTTATTTTCTGGGTGCCTGGACCCTGTGGCGTGGTAGGCAATGAGATCGCAGACTCGGAGGCTAAGCAGGGGGTGCTCCTTGATGGAAACACTCTTAGCATTCTATTACCAACCAACTACTTTAATCAAAAAAATCTACAAAATCTTCTCTCAACAGCATCATTATTACAAAAAACTTCTGGCCGAACTACTGCAAGACAAAATCGGAGTTCATCCTATATCTTCCACGCAAACTCAGCGCCATCACAGTAGGCATAACCACAGGCTCCTGTCTTATCGGCTATCACGCTCATAGGATGGGGCTATTGGACGATAACATGTGTGCATGCTGCAATGAGGACGAAATCGAGTCACTCGAAGATCTACTATGTACTTTAGCATACTGGGACAAATGACTTTCAACAGCCTGAGTGATCTAAGAAACACAAGTTTAAAATCACTTATGGATTTCGCAACGAAAACCGACGCCTTCACACGTGTAACGTACAACGCTATGTTTGCTGAAAGGGTTATTTAACTAAGACGGTGACTTTGAACTACAGTGCACGCCAATGTAATTTCGGCTCTAGCTCGTCGGCCAACGGGGTGGAGTTCGCCTGAGTTCGCAACCGCCAAGTTATTTAACTTTCACTCAAGCCATGACAAATATAATCGAAGATAACAAAAATAAAAAGAAATTTTTGCGTGCTGCCGATAGAAAGAGAATATAAGAAAAAATTCAGATATTTAACATTTCACATTTTTTTTCCTTACTTCACTTTTTCATAAATCTAAATAATCTAACACACAAAAAAAATAATAATAAACGATTCAGAATTGAACTAAGAACTAAGCTCCAACTTGATTTAAGCTTTTTCGCTATTGCCCGCTAGATGGCGCTAGGCTCTTTAAGGATCACCAAACCCAATTTCTCGAAGCTCGAAAGTATGCTATCGTTTTCTATATTTTTAACAGTTGTTTTTTTTTTTTTTTTTTTACAAGCGCTGCTACAAATTCCCCCCAGCCAGAATCAGCATTGGGTGGTATCAAGCAACACAAGGCTGATCACGCTTGCTTTGCCACTGTTATTGCTTGATATCCTTCGCGTGATAAGTTCCGATAATATTGCCCTGCAGATCTTCTAGCTCGTAATACCAACTGTGTTTTACGTGAGCTTTTAAGAATGTGGGTGCTAGTTTGGCATTGAAACCATTCGCAAAATTACTCTGCTGAAAATTACGCCTATACACTTCCTGACTAACTGCAAAAGAAACTAATCGGCTACGCAAATTGTAAGTCCGCTCACTTTTTTCTTGCAGCGATTTCATGTGCTCAGTTGCTTTTTGCCGCATAATTTCTAATGAATCGGTCTTCTTGAAATGAATGGACCTGTCTTCTAACATTTGTAATTTGCGTAAAAGCTCATATGTAGACGCATTGGTGACCATATGTTGCCCAAATGTTAGACAATAAGGCGAAGTTCCAATAGCTGAATGGATGCTGGACCGTAATGCACAAGAAATACTGCTAAGATTTTCATCCCAGTTCTTTTGGTCGGGTTTTATATATGATTTGATTCCCGATAAAATGGATCTATTTACCCTTTCGGATGCATTTGCCTGTGGTGAAAGCACTGCGGTGTACACATGATATACTCCATATCGTTCCAGTAATTTGTTAAAAACATGTGATCTAAATTGCGAGCCGTTGTCTGACATTATTGTTTCCGGTGTACCAAAACAATGAAGCAAATCTTCCTCAATATACTTTGCAATACCGTCAGTAGGAAATTTTTTACTGGTTTCAAAAATATGAATTTAGAGAAATGGTCAAGAGCAATAAAAATCCTTATGTTACCAGAACGCGAACGCGGATACGGACCGAGGAAATCCATATATAACTTTTGAAAGAACCTTAATGATTCGGTCGTTTTGCCCATTGGTGGTCGTAAAGTCAAATTTAGGTGTTTTGTCATTTTGCACATCTCACAGCCGTTAACATAATTTTTCACATCATTTGCTAAATTTGGCCAAAAATAATGACGTCTTAATCTTTCTAAAGTTTTGTGAATGCCATTGTGAGCCGATAAAGAACTATCGTGAGCATTTTTTATAACTTCCTCAATCAAGCCCTTTTGAATCCATAGTTTCCATGTCAGATCATCATGCAATTGGTCGCCGGAAGCGTGTTCCGTTCTACGATACAAGTAACCGTCGATGACTTTTAACTCAGGAAATAATAAATAAATTTATATACATATCATCTTTGAAATGCAATGACTTTAGGTCAACGAATAACCCACTATCTAAGTCAATTTCGGCCAGATCTTCGGTATATGCCCGTGATAGTGCATCTGGCACAATGTTTTGACTACCTTTTCTATGTTGGATTTCAAATGTGAAAGCTTGCAATTTCAAAGCCCATCGAGCTAATCGTGAATTCAAATCTGATTGGGTCATTAACCATTTTAAAAAAGCATGATCAGTGAAAACCGTAAATTTATACCCTTCTACATAAGAACGAAACTTTTTTATACTCAATATCGCTGCTAGACATTCCTGTTCGGTAACAGAGTAGTTTTTTTGTGCACGATTCAGTTTTTTTGACATAAATGCAATAGGCACTTCTTCTCCACTCTTTTCAATTTGCACAAGGACCCCTCCTACACCAGTCTTGCTAGCATCGCATTGAATGTAAAAAGGTTGTGAAAAGTTAGGACTATGTAATACAGAAGCTGTACACAACACCGATTTTAACTGCTCAAAAGCCAAATTTGCTTCCTCAGTCATGAGAAATTTTCTATTCTTCTTCCATAAATCAGTCAAAGGAGTTGTTATTGATGCATAATTTTTAATGAATTTACGGTACCAGCCAGTCATGCCTAGAAAACGCCTCACTTGTTTCACTGATCTTTGTATTGGGAAGTCTTTTATCGCGGAAATTTTCTCTGGATGTGTACTAATCGTACCATTTCCTATAATGTGACCTAAATATGAAACCTCTTTTAAGCAAAATTTACTTTTTCCCACATTTATAGTTAAACCCGATACGCGAATAGTTTCAGCTACTTCCCTTAATACTTCCAGGTGTCTTTCAAATGTAGCTGATACGACAAGTAAATCGTCTAAGTATACAAAAACTTCAGATTTTAAATGTGGTGGATTTACTTTGTCCATTAGGCGTGTCATTGTTTGCGGCGTATTACACAACCCAAACGGCATAACTTTAAACTGGTATAAAGGCCTACCTGGTACTGTAAATCCGGTTTTGTCCCTTGATGCCTCTTCCAAGGGGATTTGCCAAAATGCATCCTTTAGATCCAGGCTCGTTATAAATTCTGCTAATTTTCTCAATTGAGGGTGAGACAGGAAAATGTCGTTGTTTAATTGGTTGACTTTCCCCACAAATTTCGAAAATCAGTTGTTTCGATTTCAGATACACATTTATTTTGATTAACCAATATATTTGGAAGTAGCTCAAATTTTGACCAAAAATCTATACCTAGATACAAATCCTGAGCCAAACTTGGTATTATGAAAATATCTAGGGATTTCGTACTGTCACGGAATGTTATCGAGGTTTTAATTTTTCCGACAATGTTCTATAATTTTCCATCCGCCTTACGAACGTTCGCATTAATTTTTTTAGACGATGATTTTTTTAATAAATAATCATAAGGTAAACTTCATCCTATACAACTAATCGATTTACCTGTATCTAGTAATCCTATTATCTTTTTATTAAATAGGATGGCTTCGGTATAAGACCGAATATCGTTTGGCTTTTCCATTATTGAGCTACAAAAATTTTTCCTATCTGCTTTAACTGTTTCCCAAAAGGAACGAATACGACGAATCGACCTACTTGGTTTGTTTTGCGGAAAATCTGAAAATATTTCTTTTCTTTTAATGAGGTACTCTTTCATTCTTTCATGGTATGGTTTAATAACTGCTGGAATGTTTGCAGTATTGACAATTTGATTGGCTTTAGGTTTTGCTAGGATTATTCTGTGTTCGTTGCTTTTGTTTGGATCTGTTTGCGTGCCCCTCTCTGAGGTGCACCAGCTTGGTAGTTTTTTGGATCATGGCACTTTTTGCAGCTTGGCTTGCATACGTTAGGTATGCCACAACCATAACAAAACACCCTTCGCTCGGCAACGCACTCCTGGTAACGATGACCACTCCCTTCGTAATTTCAGCATATTAAAGAAATCGCATCGATACTATCAAAAGTGTCGTCACTATCAGCATCTACTACGGTATCTACGCCCTGTACCATATCACAAATTTGCTTTCTATGTGGAACATTTTTCGCTGACTGATGGAACTTATTTATATCCTGCAAAAAAAATTCTCTATTTCTTACTACATCACGCAGTTGGGATACATTTTTAATTGAAAGGTTTAAAATTTCATGTTGTATCTCTGGCAGTAAGTTCCTCCTAAGGATTTCAACCAATATATTCTCTGGTAACGGGTGATCGAGTCTATCAGTCAGGTGAAGTATTGCCTCGTAAAAATTATCGAAAGTTTGAATAGCTTTTTGCTTCCTGTCGCATATCATCTCCCTAACATCGACATTTGTTCTCGAGTCTCTATAATGCCTACACAATGCTTCACACAGTTCTGTCCATATAATCTCGTTTACTGTTTTATGGTAACGCCAAAACCAATCGCTTGCTTTACCTTCGAACAGCATACTAATGTGTCTGCACAATAAAGAAAAGTTGCCACCTAAGGCCTGTTTTGTTGGCGCCTCTACCCGGTAAATAAAATTATTGACTGATATGCTATCCTTATTTCCATTAAATTTTATTTTCCAATTGTAAATTATGTGACTGATTTTTTTCTGGTCTAAACATACAATCAGCACTAGGTTGCGCTATTTGGGATCTACTTGGGGTATACACTCCGCTATGTGCGACATTTATGTTCGGAGTTGAAATATTTGAATTTGTGTTTTGAGGTAAATTTAGCAATTGCTCAATAGTTCGTTGCTTAACTGGAGGAGTTTCTCGTAACTGTTGTTGCCCATTCAAAGCAGGTTCTACATTCAACCTTGATGCGTTAGTTTGCAAGGCATTTTGAGCACTGATACGTTACAATCCAGCTTCAAAATTTTTTTCTATGATTCGGGTTAAATGTTGTGCTAAGGAAGTTAGCATTTCAGAGTTTTTGACGCTAACTCTCGCGGTTACCACTTCTATGAGGGTTCTTTTTAAGTCTGATTCGGAGATATTTTCTCTATTTTGGGAAGTACTAGCCAATGGTAACGTTGCACTAGTTTTTGCTGACGACGCCTGTTTCTTAGTTTGAGCCCTAGTATTGTGCGGATGATTTGCTACTTTCGCAGTAGTTTGGCTCGTTTGGCCCCCTAGCGGACTATTTCGAGCACCTATCGACTCAGCAGAGGTTTGCGAAACATTTTCTTCGCTTGCCAACCTAGACCCACAAACTGGACACACGCTTTTTGTTCTGTATTTGAACATGCATGATTGATGGAAAACATGCTCACAACCAGTTTTGTATAGATGTGATCGAGCTGTTATCAAATTACTACAAATAGAGCAATAAACTGCCTCCGATACTACCGTGAAATCTTTGTACTGCGGCGTATTGACATTTTAAAAAAGATACTACTAGGTAAGGTTAGGTTGGGTCGGCTGCAGGGCTGATGTCGCTCGCCCTGCACATTTAGGCCATACAGGCCCGTTGTGATACCTCATGGATTTATGCTATCCCTCCACTCATTCGAACCGTTGATGAATTGTATCAACTTCTTGATTTTGATATGGTTTATCATCGGTAATTCTGTGATGAACATGCGCCCGAGAAAGGTATACCTACTTCTGCATAGGCACGGACATGAACACAGCAGGTGTTCAACACTTTCCACCTCCTCCTCGCTTCGACAACTCCTGCAGAAATCTGCTATCATATCTACCGATTAGACGGTGTCCAGTTAGAACCCCTATCAGCGTTCTTATGTCTTTCCTGCCAAGGCCGATTATGGCTTTGGTACGGTTTAGGT
>JAWNPW010001379.1:0-11401 GCA_035078745.1 Diastata ussurica
AATTGTCGTAAGGTACTAAGCCTATGGTTTTCTCACTCTAACACATGCAAGTCCCATAAGGTGCCTTCCTTGGGATCAGAACACTCAAGATGGCAGCAGTGCTAGCAGTGTTCACCAAAGACACAAACCTAATCAAAAAAAATACAACCATGACACCAAGACACAAACCATATCCACCAAAGACCCAAATCTAATCGAAAAACTATCGTCGTCTCGCTCACTCTAATGTAAATTGCCATAAGGAGCCAATTCATGGTTTTCTCACTCTAACACACGCAACTCCTATAAGGAGCCGCCCTTGGGGCCAGAACCGGCATATTTATACTACTCACTTCGAAAGTATAAACCATAAATATTACAATCAATTAATCAATCCTTTATCAAATCGGCACAATCAAAACTCCTTAATGTAAGTTTAATGACAATTAAATAAGTAAACAAATAATTAGTTCACGTTAAGATGAAATCAAAATAAAAGAAAAGATCATTAGTAGCAGAATACTTTACACTCTAGAATAATAGACCAAGACGTTTTTCTTGAACAAATTAAGAGAGCTTGAAAAAGTTCTCAACGTAGGTGGTAGAGCATTCCATCCTCGGGCTATTCTTATATGAAATGACCTTACAAAGAATGAGGAAAAGATTCTTTGATATATGATTTGTGGATTACGTGAAGAGTGCGAAAACTGAAACTTTTCAATAATAGGCAATGGTAGATGAAGCTTGTGAATTTTATAGAAGAGTACAAGCAGTCTTAGCTGAATGAACTGATAGACACTACAGTGCAAAAATCTGGTTACATATCCGGATATATAGTTACGAAGGGGTACACTATAAAGATAACGAACAATTCTATTGAATAATAATTCGATCTTCCTCACTATATTGCCAGTTGTATCAGAGAAAACTTCAAGACCATACAACAGATTCGACATTAATAAAGAATGAACCGAAAGTTTGACAATAAATGGAAGAAATAAATTAGAACTATACAATCTTTTAATCAATAATCACAGCATTCTGGTATTTGACAATTAAATTGCCTATCGACTCTTCAAAAAGATTCAAATTACCATGAGGCAGATAGACTACTCCAATCAGTATTCTTACATTGCTTTATTTTATTTCAATAAACAATGTTTCACATTCTCCAAAATGTTCACTTTTAAACACGATTTTATATTTTAACTTCCTTGATATGTAAAGACCAACACCACCACCTCTACCACCAAAACGATCACTTCTACAAAATCTGTATTCAGGAATACTAATTGCATTACTCGTAACAAAGGGCTGCAGCCATGTTTCTGAGACTCCTACAACATCAACACATGAACCACTAATAATTGTTCTAAATTCATCAAGTTTGATACTATTGACATAAGGCTTTAGGCTCTGCCAGTTAATATGCGCAATGTTCAAATTTTTGTCAAGGCACTTAGACGTGATCGTAAAATATAGTTATCGTTACTAACGGGACCAAGATTAACGCTGAGTGACATTTTACAACTCGATCTGAAAAGCAAGGTTTAATTAATTGATTAACGCTTAAATCTATAATAATATTCTCAAAGTACTGCTTTGAAATATCTATCAAATAGAAAAATTTTAAGAAGTTCACAAAAACAAACAAAAAGAATCTCAATACAGAAAGTTCCGAAACTAAACATTAAACACTAAAATGCAAATACACTCGATATCTAACTACGATGCTTTTTGCACAAAAAAAAGCAATCATAGAGATACTCTTCTGGAGACTAAGTTCAAAAATACTGAGTCACCAGGGAGTGCACAAACATGAAAGCAATTAACTTAAACCACAATTTTTAATTCCTACCATATGAGCAGGAAGATGATCATATTAAAATAAAAAATAGACGTTAATTATTAAACTTTGCAAAGTTGTTGATATTTAGCTTACAGCTATCAATCAATTCGATCACCGCCTCCACGCAGATTATATGATGTTGTGGCAGAGCTTGGAACCATCTCGTCGTGAACCATCTCAGCACACTGATCAACTCTCAAAATATCCTCTTTATTGTCTAAGTAAGACACCTTCACTTTTGGGTTGTCAGAATACAGAATGCGAATACAGAAAAACCTTAGTTTTCCTTCCAGCGGAGTGTGATGATCATTCAGATATAGACGCCGTGTAACATCACCCCCAAACACATCGCATAGTTTCAACGTCCGCATTTTAAAGTATCTAGCCATAATATCGTCACGCAAACGAACACTATTAAATTTAACTAATACCGCATTATGCTTTCACATAGCAGTAGTGTTGAATATCGTTCTGCTTCATAGTGACACTAAAATGCGCTGCAATGGCCAAAACTGGCTTAGATAAGTCCTCAATTCCAGCTGGGAGGCCACTGACCATTATGTCTGCTCGATTCAGTGGATGAAATAAAATATTATATTGAACTTCCACATCAGAGATTTTTTTGGTCATCCTTTCATCTAGTAGATTAATGCGTTTATTACAGGCTATTATTTTTGATTGTAAGCACTTCATGTTACTGGACAGTTCTTGCCTAATGTTTTTCTCAATTGCATCAAATTTCGATTGCATATCAACTAACACCGTATTTAAATCAGCTGTAACAGACGGTGGATTAGACCTCAGCGCAAGGTAGATGATAAAGATTACAGGTTTAGACCAAACTTTGCAATTATTGGAATCAGATGGCGGCATATTTTAGGCAGAAAAACTATTATGCAGAGTTGATATTTGATGGTTCACTCACTTCGCAATATAACTGCAGAGTTGTTTTTTTTTTTTTTTTTTCCTTTCTCTTTTTTTTCTTTTTTGTTATGTATAGAACACGATGTTGCAAAAAGATTATTTATTTATTCTGCGTTCATCACCAAAAAAGAAGGCAGAAAAAATACAGCAAGAAGATGTATGCAGCAAACAACAACAGCAAACAGCAGCGGCAAAATTGATGTGAAGACGAAAATGATGTGAAGACGGACCAGCAGATAACAAACGTGCTCGAATTGATTATTTATGCAAAATCACAATGTATCAAATGAAATCCATCAAATTCGTGAACGGTGTCGATTGAAATATGTTTCATAAGCTCTTCAATATACAAAATAGTAATAGACTTTAAATATCCGCGAAAAACTTTTGCGTTGCTTGGAACTTAACAAAACCACGTTCACTCAATCATGGCGTTGTCACACTTTTTTCATTCATGCATTCATTCTCTAAAAATTCATAATCTTAATATTCCCTACTGTTGCCTTCAAAGTCCATTAAATTGTTATGTACTTTATATTTTAGTTTCAGCCACATCCTTCAAGGACTAGAATCGACAGTACCAATATATGTCATCTGAGTAAACTGACAATTCTCTACGTCTGCAATTTCGTAACGATCATAATCCAATTGTTTCTTTATTATATAGGGTCCACAAATCTAGGTATAAATTTCCCTGCAGTCGTGTCATCAGTTTTCATGACTACTAGTCACCAACTTAGAAGAACCTGTTTCATGTTTCCTGCAAATATTCGCTCAGTTCATCTATTGTGTCATCTTTCTGCTCAATTTCAAATAGCATTTCGCTGGGCGACCTTCTTGTAGTGCAATGAGCGGTAATATTTATAGGGAACTTCAGCTGTGCTAATTTATCGACCCAATAAGCTTGTTCAAAGAGTTAAATTTCCTAACATTGTCGTAATGTTACGATTTAATCTTTCTACATGTTCATTTGACTGCGGCGATCCGACTGATACCTTTACATATACAATATTGCGTCCGGTCTCAATTTTCTCATATTTGTCGGAGTTGAAAAAAGTTCCCCAGCCACTAATCATCTGTCTAACGTAAATACAATTTTCAGAGTTCACTGCGTATAACTTAGTAAATTTCGTGAAGGCATTTATCACAATTGGAAACGTTTCTTGGTCGCGATCAGACGTGTTTCTAATTGTCGCTCTTCCTTGTTTTGGTTATATCACGATATAACGAATAAAAAAGTAAAAACAAAAAAAATAATTCACCTGTATATCTAGTATATCGATATCAGGTGGTGATTCGAAATACAAAAATGTTTACATCAGTGCTTATAAACAATAAAGTAGAAAAGAAAGGGTAAATACACAAAAGTGAAACAAATATGCAAAATCAAAATACAAAAAAAAAAAAAAATATTGCCAATAACACGCAGCATCCCGCAAACATCAACAACCTCACATTTGGGAAAGTTGTCTATCGACCGAACATTGAATGCAACCGAAAATAACTTCTCAAACGCAAAACAAGTAAGACATATAAATCCCACGCCACTGCAAGGTAACACAAGTCAATCTACTCAAAATACAGACATAAATGAACTGAAAAGTGTGATGAAAATCTTAATGGAGCAAATAAGCACTATGCTCAATCTCCTTACTACTCTTGTTGCAAACCTTACAAAATGAACCACCAGTTGAGAATTGCAATCTGAAACGCGAACGGGTTCTCAAGCCATAGCAACGAAGTTCGACTATTTCTTCAAACTGAAAACATTGATATAATGCTCGTGTCAGAAACACACTTTACCACCAAAAGTTACCTGGCCATGGAGCAATACAGTATCTACAACACCAATCACCCAGCAGGTACAGCTCGGGGAGGCACAGCAATAATCATACGCAATAAAATAAAACACAGTGTTCGAGACAAGTATGCTTCCCATCACATACAAGCCACAAGCGTCACTATTCAGGAGCAGCATGGTCCACTGACCTTCACATCTATTTACTGTCCACCGCGGCACATAATTAAACAATATAAGTATGAGGAGTTCTTAGAAACCCTTGGAAATAGGTTCATAGTCCGCGATGACTACAACGCGGAACACCCATACTGGGGCTTCAGAACACTTAACCCCAAAGGATCAGAGCTGCACAAAACTATGATGACAAATAACCTCTCACATACCTCCACAGGAGAGCCAACATACTGGCCATCGGATAGAACAAAGACACCTGATCTTATTGAGTTCGCAGTGGTTAAAGGTATAAACATGAATAACATAGTTACAAAATCATCTATGGACTTAACATCTGATCATTCCCCAGTTCTAATCATTATTGGCATTAACCCTCAAAGTGTCGAAAAATCAGTTTCATTGTCTAATTCGAACACAAACTGGCTTGCATACAAAGCAATTGTCAATGAAAGCCTATGCCTCGATGTACCCTTAAAAAACGAAAAAGACATAGATATAGCTGTGGAACATTTTATTATAACTATTCAGCTCGCGACATAGCGCTCTACACCAACACACACATGGAACGATAAACATTCAAATCCTCATCCAGAGACGAGACTGCTTTTAAACGAAAAAAGTAAACTGCGAGAAATCTATCAGAGTAGTAGACAACCAAACGATAAGAGAAATCTCAATAAAGCGGCAGAAATATTAAAGAAGCTTCTCAATGATATAAAAAATAAGAGATTCGAAACTTATGCGGCAAATCTTGCGGCCACAAAAAGCAGCGACTATTCGTTATGGAAAGCTATAAAAAAAATGAAAGAACCAACAATGAGTATTCCACCCATAATAGACAAAAATGGTAGTTGGGCAAAAACTGATAGCGTAAAAATAAAAACATTCGGAAGCCATCTGAGTGGAGTATTTAGTCCGTTTCCAGCGGACTCACAAAATGCTGACGATCTTGTCCAAGAATTCCTGGCAGCGCCATATCAAATGTCACCACCAAGAAAAAAACTAACCTATGGTGAAATTGAAGAAACTATAAAAAATCTAAAATCCTGCTAAAGCACCTGGCTACGATCTCATCATAGACAAAGTACTGAGAGAACTTCCAGAATATGAAGTAAAGTTTCTAACACACTTTTTCAATGCTACATTGAGACATTCCAATGTTCCACCACGGCTGGAAGTCGCAGAAATAAATCTAATTTTAAAGCCCGTAAAGCTTTCT
Source organism: Diastata ussurica (assembly GCA_035078745.1). Lineage (NCBI taxonomy): Eukaryota > Metazoa > Arthropoda > Insecta > Diptera > Diastatidae > Diastata > Diastata ussurica. The sequence continues at coordinate 5,947 of JAWNPW010001379.1, forward strand.
GAAGATATATCATCTTATAGGCCAATAAGCCTTCTACCTATAATATCAAAAGTATTTGAAAAAGTTTTCTTAGGCAGACTGAAGCCAGTCATGCAAGCAAAAAGTTGATCCCTAACCACAAATTTGGTTTTCGCGAACAACACGCCACCACAGAACAAGTGCACAGAGTTTATAATAACATTCGAAAAGCTCTAGAAAAAAAAAAAAAAATACTGCACTGCTGCATTTTTGGATATATCACAAGCATTTGATAAAGTATGGCACCCAGGCTTGCTCTACAAACTAGAAAGTGTGTTACCACACATATTTTCAAATTCTAAAATCATATCTAACGAACAGATTCTTCAGAGTAAAATTCAATAGAGAACATCAGAACTAGCCCCAATTTTTTCTGGACTTCCTCAGGGCAGCGTTCTGGGGCCAGTTCCCTACACGCTTTTTACCGCAGATTTACCCACCTCACGGTCTGTGGAAACTGCAACGTACGCCGACGATACGGTCGTAATGGCAACAAGTCGCGACAGATCTGTTGCTTCAATGAATCTGCAAATAAATGTTGATAAAATCCAGAAATGGTTGACAAAATGGCGAACAAAAGTCAATGCAGCAAAATCAACACAGGTGACATTTACACTGAAGCGGCATATTTGTCCTCCAATTACACTGAATAATCAGCAAATGCCACAATATGACCATGTGAAATACCTCGGTTTTCACCTTGACCAACGCCTTACCTGGAAGAAACACATATTCGCCAAGCGTAAGCAACTGGGTTTGAAACTGACCTCGATCTACTGGGTAATGGGACCGAGTTCAAAATTATCTCCAGAAAACAAACTTCTTTTATACAAGGCCATATTGAAACCAATATTCATGTACGGTATCCAGTTGTGGGGGTCTGCAGCAAAATCGATATAATCGAAAGGTTCCAATCAAAAACGCTTCGAATCATAGCAAGCGCTCCGTACTACATCAGCAACGAGAGTATACGAAATGACCTCAACATGTGGACCGTAAAAGATGAAATAAACAAATCGTGTCCAAAATACCACTCCCGCCTCAGCAGTCATTCGAACGCGCTTGCGTGAGATATTTTAAAACCACGACGCCTAAAACCGAGCATTCCTTTGCAGCAATAACATAAGAAACATATTCATACACATCAAATTGTTTTGTAAAGTTTAAGTATATATAGAAGTATTGCACTGGCATTGCTTCCACATGACCATTATGTCAATTAATGTAATTTCAGTTATTTAAAACTTGTTTATTGTTATAAAACAGATTGTAAAATAAAAGTGAAGAAAAAAAAAAAAAAAATCTATCACTACTAATACATGTTTTCGTTTGGATTTTATCGATGGTAAATGGCCGAAGCGATCAATATGAAAGGAATAGGTTTTTATCCAACATTATGTCAATTTCTATCATATTTCCTATATGTAAATGTATTTGAAACAGTTCCTAATAAACCGGTTCAGTTTATCTCTCATATTTAGAAACTAATAATGTTTTTGCATTTAGTTTATGTACTTTTCTATTTCTAAATGTCCATATTTCTCATGAATTAACCGCATAACATTTCCCTCTAATTCCGCACGTACATATAATTGCCTTTGCATTCGAATACCTTAACGAAAAACTAAACCGTTATCTAAAACGTATCCCTTCAGGTCTTCCTCTTCTAAATTATCCAGTATCGTCCTAGCTTTCACGTCCCTCGACAGGGTAAATTATGAACTCATATAAACATCTCCTTCTCCAATGACTAGAATAAAAGCTCCATGGTTTAAGGCATCAATATGACCTATCAACTCGCTGGAGTGGTGCATTTAGAATGATACAAATCGATAGAAATCGTCTAAAAAAAAAAAAAATAAATATATCTAAGAATATTCGCAGTTCCTCGTAATCCGTAGGCATTGGGTATTCCTGAATTGTTTTAATATGCTCATAATTGGTACGTATACCATTTTCATTTACCCAAGTAATGTAATTCACGATACGCAAATTTACTACACGAATTTAATACACGTCTTCAGATTCAATTTCAATACTGTTTGAACCATTCAAATAGTTACTTATAAGCGATTTTAAGATAAATTAATCCTATCAATTTATTTTGTTATCAATATCTACCTCAACATAAGTCTCTTATCGCACAAACTATTTGCAACAATTCCTTACATTCCTCATTTGCCTCAACTATCGGGACCGATAGTTCAATAGTCCTTCTGACTCAGAAACAATTGCGTTCATTTCGTTTCGATGTCCTATTACAGCTTCAACTTTCTTTGAAGTAATAACATTAGTTTTTAAAATTAAATTAGTTAACTAAATAAATTTTTGTTATAATTTTCTTTAAATGGTAAAATATTTAACATATCATATTAAAACACAATTAGCTACAGCGTTTTCGAAGCTTTTGTAAGCATTTCGACAGTGTCGACACTATATAGTAGTGTGATTGGATTGGACTGCTGCCGTCCGGTACGCCGTTGACAATAATGTCGAGCAGTTCCATTTCGACAATATCGGACAGAACAGCGATAGCCTGCTTTGATACCTCATAGCTTTAGCAGGAAACATGTAGTTTCAGAAGCGGCAACGGAGTTGGGGATATACGTCTTGTCGGGAGAGTGAGCGATTAAAGATTTTCGTTCACTCGATTTCAGTTCACCATATTAAAATAGACACAAATCGATGACATGTTTCCTGCCAGTGCCCTCTAACCTACAATATGATTTACAACGGCAGCAGATGCAGTCGCACCGGGTAAAGCGTCACCGGCAGCAAAAACTTGGCAAAATTTAAAATTTTCTGGCTCTTTTCCAAAAGTGACGGCAGCACAAACAGCGGACTCAGTTGGTTTAATGTTAGTATAAAGCAGTATAAAAAGTAGTATAAAGAGCGTTTTCGTCGGCGACACACACTATTACATTGGTTGCGGCAGATCCCAAAACGTCAGTTGCAGAAATTTTGTTAATATTTGCTCTCAATCGCATACTAGATCGAAGTCAGTGTCAAGTGGCGCATTTCCCTCTTCTTTTGAGACTATAGAACCATCGCGGATGATTTTCGAAAACTTCGTGGTCCCTTTGCAAAAAGTTCCTACAAAAAAGTGGTGTCAGGTCTTCTTGTTCGACCGGTAGTCATAAGGATGGTAATAAATTCTATTTCCAGTTGTCGTGGTGACTAGTTTTCCCATGATGTGTGCCAGCAAGTACACCAAGAATTTCTGATTGGATGCGCTGCAGGTTGGCTGCATTGTCATTGTCAATTCAACAGACATTGAAATAAGGACTTGGAAAATTTTTACCTGGTGTGCAACTTTTCTAAGTTGTTAGTTCTGACCAATATGTTCCTGACTTGACGATCAAGGCTACGACTTCTGCTTGGGTTTGTTTGAACATATTTATCGCTAAGTCAATTTCCGATATTTTCGTTTTCCTTGGCTAAGTCAATCATTTTCGGAATTTAGTCAGCGAAATCGACATTCAATAACCCCAAGTTCCCAATATATCCTATGAAGTTGAGCGTTTATCTCTTGCTTCGCTTCATTTTTAACAACTCATGTTTAACTCTGTCTCAACTTTTCCAATCGTTGATTAACTTCGTTTGAGAAAGGTTATAGTTCATCGTAGATTGTTAGTTTCCATTCCGTTTTAGAAGTTTAAAGGGAGCCAATTTCCCCACAGTGAATACCGATAACTCAAATTGACCGGTGTTTATTGTTCCGCCAATTACAACAGAGTTTTCCCTTTTTAGCATGTAGACATTGGATGAGCATCAGCTTTCTTGCTCGATGGTGCCTGCTCCATATGAAAGGATTCACTTCAACATATATTTTATAGTATATGTAGGCGCATTTGATTAGTCCGTTTCAACTGGCAACGGAGCCAATCTGTGTTTTGACTAAATTGTGTTCTTCTCGAACCATCCAGTGGCCGCTTTAATGGGGGCCAAGTGTCCTCCTGGATTATAACAAATATCGTGGGTATGATATTTTTGCATTCATGAGTCCATTTGTGTCGATTTTGAAGACTTTTTAGATATTCCATTACCCACCGTTTCCAAAACTCTGATTTGAATTGGGTTATTGCTTTTGACCTGGTGAGATGCGTGATATCGGCTGGTTGTGCAAGCGGGTTATTAGTTCTCCGATAAGGAAATGCCCATGAGTTAAAGATTGAACAGCAGCGGTGGTGCTGGACAGTGGAATCAGTGGCGTCACTTTGAATTGCTTCATGCAGTTTTCTTATATGATTGCTGCCTCCGGCAGACTTTGTTGCATTATGAACATTTCCCATAAGTACAATACCCGTGGGCCGTAAACAGCTTCAGCATTCCAATGAAGCTTCAGTCGTTCGATTGGTTACTAACTCCAACAGTACAACGGTTGTACTTTTGTTGCCAAACTCCAGAATGTCATAAAGGCTTTCAGTGGTGGACTTCTCCGAATTTGAAAATGTGTGCAGACTGAAGCGAGGAAATCTACTTCGGATTTCACGAACGATCGATCTGCTGAACAATTTCTTATTAGTTGCTGCATGAGTTTTAGTTTAGACCGTGAACAGTGCGCGTACATTTGCTCGACAAAGCGTAAATGTAAAATTCATAATTGACTAAAATGTTCTCGCTATTGCCAAAAATGTTTTCCCTGTGCTTTTCTTCGAGTACCAGTTTTGTAAAAGGATGATTATTTGGCAAGAGCGTTGGATATTTAGCGTTTATTATTAACTTATATCCGCTGCTGGAGGAGGAAAAAAGAAACCATATATTTATATATATAAATGAGTTAAAAGCAACATTAAACTCATGGCAGATAATTCTGAATGCCTTGAATTCTTCATAGATCCTCTACAGGGCTTTAACAGCTTGCAACAGGTTATCCACGAATAGTTCGATCGAACTCTTTTCATCTATAGATACGTTAAAATTGAGATTAATCTTTTATTTGTAATTAAATAGTCTAAGTAGTCTGTACGAATATAAATTTCATAGTCTAAATAATGAAATAAATAAATAAACGGTTTGTCAGTAAGAACTTGACAATATCTCGCAAAGCATTTGGGATATATCAAAACTTTTATCATTCGCTTAAAGTACAATCCATGCAATTATGAATTGAACTCGACTTCGGGTATATGTCCACCACTGGCATAATTGCAGCGGTCGATATGTTGATGCCAATTTTCGATGACTTGGCCAAACAATTCGACGGAAATGGCAGCTTTTTCTCGTTGGCATGTTGGCTCTTAGGTCCTCTAACATCGCAGACTTGTTGGCATAGATTACCGATTTAACGTAGCCCTGCAGAGGTGTTAAATCACAAGATCTCGGCGGCCAATCGACAGGACCTCTTCTCGATATAACACGTTCACTGAACTTGGACTTCAATAAGTCGATTGTTTCTCCAGCTGTGTGGGATGTGGCACCGTCTTGTTGAAACCAC
>JAWNPW010001380.1:0-11396 GCA_035078745.1 Diastata ussurica
GCAGTTACCCTCCAGCAAACTCTTTCAGAAAATTTTAGTATCTTATTGTATTGCACATTTTTATGGAATCAGCTTGAGTTGCCTTCTATCTTTATTTTTCCACCTATGAAGTGTGTAATTTATTCTAATAATTCGGATCAATCATTGATTTCAAACTGATTTCTTATGAGAATGTTTTAAATATTTAGTTTGATTAAAAATTAAATTAAATTAATAAAATTTTCAGAGTACATTTACGTTTTTGAAAATTCGGTCTCTAAGTAACAGAAAAATGGATAACAAGTGGAAAAAAAAGAGGTAAAAGTGATTTAATATTCTTCCCAAGTGCATCAACATATCGACATGGTTATCGTTGGACAATGTTTCTTATTTAAATAGCTAAAAATAATTTTCAGAACTTTACCCAAAAATCTGACGACTTTAGCGGCCAAAAAGCAGCTGATATCTACTTATATAGCATATCGGATTGTCACATTTTTTACCTTTTTAAATTCATGGCATATAGAATTTGTCTTAGAATTAAATTCATAATTTTTTCCTGAAATAGCCATAAAGCTGGCAAAGCAAGCTTACACTGAGTGATTATCGAGTTAGCTTTTGCTGAGAAATGATACTAATAATAGTGAATATCAAGAAATTTGTTTCAGAATTTTTAATGTAGCTTTAGTGACTAGCACTGAATAGTAAGAAAAAAATAAAAAAGATTTAAGTTATATAATTCTAAATATCAAAAACATTAAAAAGTGAGTTCGTACTTTTTATTCAGTGTGCAAGTTTTAATATACTTTACCCGTTCGACCATAAACATTTTTCCAACATTTTGTTAATGTTGATCAGCTTTTTAAATGGGATTATTGTACATCTCCTATGTAATTCATAACGCGCAAATAATGATGACGTTTCCTATATGACAAACAATTAGGAAGAGCCGATAATTATGCGAATGGCGATCAACATTACTTAGATCTGGACATACCGTTTTAAAACTACGATTTACCGTGAACCATTCCAATAAACGTTGGAATTAATGTATATATACATTATTTACATACTTATAAGACATGCAACTTTGAAAAAAATCAATATAAATAATGGATTAATGGGTAGAGTGGCTGTTTTGCTAGCGTTTTGGTCGTTGGAAGACGAAATTGAGCTAATGAGATGTTTCCTGTTTCCTATATTAAGACATCGTATTTGTGGGCGCTTATGCCAAAGATTTATTTAATAAAAAACATGCAGGAAATTGCACTGGCGAGAAGATCTATCCGCTGCATATACAATAACTTCAAATGGGGAACGGAGAATACCCTTTTTTCGGGTAATTCCCAAAAACTAATCCCACGGGCAGTCACTAAAAATGGCTAGAATCGACCTTACAATGAATGTCTTTGCCCATGAGTAAATTTATATACCCTGCCTCAGAGTGAACTCGTCGCGAATTTTAATAACACTATACGCCAACATTTTTGTAAACGACATTCCATTCAACTTTTCCTGTGTACGTTCTCCCACTGAACACGAAAATCACAATAAAATTTTTTTCTATGGATAGGATTCCGCGCAATGCAGTTATGAATTTTTTTTTTTACATATAATCTCATATATTTTGAATTCAAGTCAACCTATCTGTTTGCATAGAATGGCAAAATCACGAGAATTAAATTGTCTACATATTTTGTTAGCCAACTTGGAAAATCGGCCTAGTAGTTGCGGCGAAATTGGAGTACCAAAAAACCTTTTTGGGTAGGTACATGTGTATAAGGATTCACAAAAGCCTCATATTCTATCCAATTTTCAAAGTTTTAAAAATTATGATATGATAGACCTTTCTAAAATGCGCTTGGCCGTTTCAAAATTTTCATAACGAAAGTAGATATAGTCCAACATATTCGAAGTTTTTAATTTTATTCCAAGTTTTTTCCACTTTAATATTTTTTTTGGAAAGCGCCATCGACATCCAAAAAGCGCTAATGCATTTGAATCGATTAGAAATAGTCTGATTTATCGCGTAAAATCTAAGTATACGTTTGACTCTAAAAGGGTTTTTTTTATATTTTTCGGTTCGATAACGCTAAAAAATTGCATTAAAATGACAAAAATTCTCGTTAAGGACGGGTTTCCAAAAAAAACAAATGATGTAAATCCAAAGACGTTTCGAGTGAACTTCGTTCGTGCCCATTTGTAGGGAGAACAATAGTATAGCAAACATGTTATCCACACAAATCCTGATTTTTAGACGCTTCTTGTAAACTATCCAGCTTACGAACGGTTATCGACAAAGCCGAAATATTTTGGGAATGAAATAGGCCGATTTTCTTTTTGAGAAGTGCACACCAAATCCGATTTATTGTTGTATGGAAGTTGAGGCAATCTAATGTACAGTCGACTGCTGATAATTTGAAACTCAATTCAACAGAGAAAAAGTTCAAATTACCGATAATTTCGAAATAATAAGAATTCAAATCACCAAAAGGGAGGGTGGGGAAAATATTCAAATAAACAAGAAAACGATTGAATCATGATTTTTATTTCACATAAAGGGAAAAAGTCTTCAAATTTATCGAGAAATTCAAATTATCGAAAGTCGACTGTATATGAATAACTGATGTAACTGCAGTTGAATGGTGTAATACGCTGATGAAGAATATACATTTATACTTCATAATGTCGCTCGCAATATAAATTACAACTCGGTACGTCGTGTACACGCTCCCATCGTGGTGGACATTCACTGGGTTCGTTTTGTTATAGAGTCTTTGATTTGTTCTTCTTGATGAATTTCGCATTTTATAATTTCATTTACGAACTCAAATTCAAAATGTTGTTGTGATTTTTGCGGTGACAACTTCACCCAAAGTTAATGAAAACAACCTGTGTGTTCTTCTTCAGCTATGCTAACTATAGCATAATCTTGCATGAAATAGAATTATATTATTATAAAGGTCTATCACTACTTACATGCTGTTCGATGTATTCCAATGCATGTAGAATGTCTTCGCACAATTTGACATTGTTGACAAGAGAACTGTTTCCAGACAGATCAGTGTGAGCAGCGTAAGAAATGATGTGGCTCCCAGTGTAGGCAGTAATCGAAATTTCGTATGTGTTATTTTATTTCGACTTTTGGCTGTAGATGGTGGCGTTTTGTTTGCTGCTGATTTTCCTCCTGTTGTTGTTGTTGATGGTGCTATAATTTGACGAATAACGGCGACCGCAATAGTTGTTGATAAAAGGCAACAATTTTTGTTGTTTTTACTTTTATACTTTCGATGATGACTAAGTCTCAATGCAGGTTGAATTGTTGCGCCTTTTGTAATTAATGTTGTTGTTCTTGTTATGGGTTCTTTACGTTTAAATAAACTATAGTTGTTGATATTATAGCTATTACTGTTCCTATTACTGTTCTTCTCTGATACTTCAAAACCATATTTTGCTAATTCTTCACACATTTCGTTCTTCTTCATTGTATGTATACATTCAATTGATGATGTTGAGGACGATGTCATGGACGCAGCCGCAACGGCGGTGTTTGTGACTGAACAATTCTGTATAGTAGTAGCAGTATTAGTAGTAGTACTAGAAGGCGTAACGTATACGTAGCAATTTCCGTTGTTAGCTAACATTTTACTACATTTTCTGTTGATGACAAACGGTGGAGGTTCACAACAATATAAACCTTCTGTTGCTTCATTTATGGGCGACAGCTGGTGTCTTAGTTCAACTGATGGCAACAACTCCTTTGGCAATACATTTGACGTTATTGATTCCATACTTTTTCAAGACTTGATATTTCGAATTTATTGTAATTTTTTCTATATCTAATTATATTATTACGTGTATTAAATGGTGATCTGAATATGTTTAAACATATTTCGAATTATTTCTTATTTAAAGGCAATAACATTCAATGACATCAATCTGAAACGACTTAAAATTTTAGATAATATTATTATTTTAATGTAACAAAATACAGTTTATCAAATAAATACTTAAAGTTGTACTACACATTGTCAAGGCAACTTCTGACAAACTATCATTATATGACAACTCATTTAGTGTAAACTCAAATAGAGAATTTGTTGTTAGTGATCGATAGTTTGTGAAAAATTCCTTTGAATATGATTTACACCGATATACAGTCTTACCCGCTTAAGTGCAATACAAAAATGTTAGTGGATGTCTGTCGGGTAGTTTGAAAATAATTGTAATTTAAAGGAATTCAAAAATAATTATCATTTATCAAGTACATACATAGTCTGACAAAACTAAAATACGGAAATTTCTATCTTCAAAATTTCTTCTTTTTTTTAAATATCGAACCTGCCGAATGTGCTACCACATGCTAAGTCGCCCGTGGAACGCATTCACATAACGTATGGATTAGTGACCAAATTCTAGCAATTGAAATAATAAAAGTATTTCTTTATTTATACGGTCCTCTCGATTTATATACAAATTTTATGTACTTATTTTATATACATATATAATTTTATTTATTCATTAAATTAATTTTTCTAACTAATTAAATGTGCTATCTTCACGGTAAAGATATACAATAAAGAAGCAATAGTTCTTCAAGTTTAATAAACTCCTTTATCGCAACAGGTAATTCCTTGTTGTCCCTAATACCAACTAAGTATAAAATTTTCTTTTCAAAATCTGTTTTAAGAATTTATAAATGAAAGTTATTTCTATTTCGTGTCTGGTAATTATGATCATGGATGCATTTGCACGTTATAAAATTTATTTTAAATCAGATAAATTGAGTCAATATATCCATTTATTAAATTTTTCACAAGACTCCCAATATAGTTCAACTTCTTTTTTTTTTTTTTTTTTTGTTCGATGCAATTTCTGCATCATTCACGAATTAAAATCTTTTCTTTTCATTTAGTAGAACCATTCATTACCTTAAATAATATTACTTATAAAACTTATTTCGGTTAACCATTTTTCTATTGTACAGCAGAAAGTAAAAAGTTTCTGCGAAACACATTTTGAAAATTCGTTGAAAAACGGTATATATGTTTCTAATATTTTGTGTCGACGATAGTTCGATTACATGCTTGGGTGACAAGTACCCAAGAAAATTATTGATAACGCCCATTGAAATGCGTCTCCCTTCAATTTCCTCTTGGTCCAAAGGCAAATCCTATAAAAATGGACTCGACTGTATTTGGAAAATTACAAAGTACAATACGTTTACTTAGGGTTGAAATCGTGCAACTACTGCAAATCATTAATAAGGCGATTCCCTCAATCTCGTATTAGCCTCGAAGGTTTTCAAGCTCGTATACGAACCGTCAAATTTTGTATGGAGAAGAATTTCGAGGCACCTCGAAAGTTTTCGAGGCAAATTTATTGCGGAACTAGCATCGTAAAGCTAAAGTCTACCTGCTACGTAATTGTGAAGTAATTGCTGAAGTAAATTTTGATTTATTTCGCTGTAAAAATTCAAATTTGAAGAGGAAATATTTAGCATTCAAATTAACTCCAAAAAGTGGAAGTCATTTTAATTCGTGAAGAATGAAAAATCAAAACAATAAAGAAATAAAAATAATAACATTTATTTTTTTACTGTTATTCCGTTTTTGTCAGTTTTTTCATTTCTTGTCGTTTTGATCGGTAAGAAAAATTGAAACTATTTTACCAAGCGAAAGTTTGCTCAATGCTTCAAGTACTGTGAATACCGCAAAAGTACAAATTTTGTACTTGGCGTTTATTTATATGAAGTTTTTGTTGTAATTGTCGATAATTTTGGGCGACGAAGTCCGATTAATCCTTGAAAAGTTTCTGTGTTGCCGTTTTTTGAAACAATTTGATAATAAATTCGATGTTGGAATTGAATTTATTTAGATTTAAATGCAAATAAGGGAACTGAATAGTGAATTGTATCAAACTTTTAAGCTAAATTAAATCTCGCATCAGCCATGTAAATTTGTTGAATTGCCAGTGAAAGCTACAACTCTGAAAAATCATAAAATGTTTTCAAATGGCAATTTATAGAAACTAATTTATTATTTCTGCAGCATCGATGGAGTAACTTTAATTCATTAAATTATATTTTTCCACTTATGTATGTGCGGCATTTTAATTGCTTTCAAATTCAATTCAAATCAATTACAAAACAAACTGAAAGGAAACTGTGCAAGGAAACCCTGATCCATCTATCCATCTAATAGTCGTATTGCACAATTGTTTACATATTCGCAAAAAATCACTTTTTTTTACGATTAGCAGGTCCACTATTGCGACATAGTGTTGCTAGATCTATTATATATGTACATATATAAATCTGTAGTGTTTTTGTTATTGAAACAGTGAAATTATCGATCGGTTAATGCTTCAATGAAGAAAAGACACCTCAAACTAATATATGGCTCTTTGTTTAACCGTTACTTTCGAATAACGTAGATTGAAGCGCTTTGTTATTTGTCATCTTACAGAATTCACTTCTAACCCTTGCTAAACAAATACTTTTTTCAATTAGAGTGCTCGATTTTTATGAATTGTGAAATAGCTGTATAGAATATATCGAAAACTTTTTTTATGTATGTCACTACGTTATTATCAATCATTCGAAATAAGAAAATCTTCAAATGTTTCATTTAAATTGTGATTTGGGCCACAAAAGTTCCAAAACACGGAGATGAGTATGTGTGGGCTTGTTGAATAATTTACTTACGTATTTATCAAGCAGAAGGGCAATAGCTGTGGGAAACACGGGCAATAGCTGTGGGAAACACGGACAATTCAAAATGTAACAACAACAAAAAATCGCTTTCAATATATTTTCAATGTATGCTTTAGTTTTGTCGCAGCAAAATTTTGACTTATTGCTGTAGTAGGTTTTTAAATAAGTTAATTCATTCAGGTAATGATTAATTTCACCAAATTAAAAAAGGAAAAAATTAATTCGTGATTTATTTATAAATTTTTATTGAACAAAATAATAGAAATTTCCGTGCTTTATTTTTATCGAACACTATATATTACACTGAAAAACAAAATCAAATTGTGTTTTCAGCTACTTTTGAGGTTTTGGATGATCAAAATTGTTGTTTTTTTTTTTCAATTGCATCAATTGATACTGCTAATAGTCTATATATTATATAGATATTGGAATCACCTTATTGGTTTTTATTAAATTTTTTGGCTATATTTCTTTCAAGGTATGTACTACCAAATAGCATCAACAAATTTGGGAAACGTACATGCTTTTGGTTAAAAACGAATATGGTGCACTTTAACCTCAAGCGGCGGGCTGAAGACCATATCCGAACAGGCTCAAATTTTCAAGGTTCAATATGGGGTAACATATGCAATTTTCTGCGGTACAGACGTTCGCAAAAATGAAAAAAATAACCTGATTTCAATCAACCCTAATGTATATATCGAACACAGGGTGCTAGAATCTTCGCAGAACAAGCAAGATATTTTAAAAATATTTGTTATTAAAATTTCTTTTAACTAATTCGTGGCTTTTATTACCTAATATAAAACAAATGATTCATCATTAGATTGTTCTCGTAAAGAAAAATAATAGAATACCGAGATGCAGCGCATCTCTTTCAGTTGTGGCCATCTCTTTTCTATCACTGGACCGATGACTAGTAACAGCTACCACTGTATTTAGAATATTATTATACTCCAAGCAGAAGAAAGTTATTTACAATAGATTGTTTATTTGAAGAACCCAGGGGCGTATTTTAAATAATTAAACCAAGTGGTTTTCAACGAATATGTACATTGATATACTCCAACACTTTATAATTTTGTAAGACTTAACCGTAACCTACTATATATTCTTTGAATGTATATTATTCGTTTCTCGTTTCGTTACGATGATACTTACTACTAAAGTACTATCTCACATTTGATGTTTCAGTTTAAAATTGTTCAAATGGAATTGATATAAACCATTGCTCAAAAGAAACAGTGAAAACAAATTAAAATAATTATTGATAACTTCGAAACAATGACAGGCATATTTTCACTATTGTTTCCAAGTCACACTATTATGAAAAAAAATAAAGATTTGAAAATCTATTTTATTTTTATTCTATTTTTTTTTATTAACTTTGAACAGGCAGTGTTGCACTATTTATCTATTTTATCATCAAAATTACATTAATTTATGATACAATAAACCAATAACATACACACACACACGTATGCCATCAGTGGAATGTAAAAAAGGTAATATTATATATACAAATATATTGTATGCAGCGAATTTTCAGGTTTTTGTGTATACATACACATAAAACTGCACAGACAGTGATGAATGAAGTAATGAATTTTTTACACTTTAATTCGGTGCACAAAATAAACATTTTCTTATAGTTTTCTTTGTCCCAGACCAGAGTAGTATTATGTTAAAGATAATATATTATTAAATATTGAAACTGTAATATGTATTTTAACAAAAGCGTCCCTTTAAGACACATATTCGCCGTGAAATAAAACACCTTCATTGTGATGCGCTGTTACTGTAACACAACTTATCTCGCTTCCTCACTTGCTTTGCTTTCTTGTCATTTCCTTTTGACGCACGATATAACCGTATGGAACATTTCAACTCATATATAGCTGTCGCGCTCTCGCACCCACTTATACACAAACTTTTTATATACACACTTTTTCAGCTTTTTACACATATCCACGAAACAAATTTTTCATTATATTTACAATAAGTAGTACGCAATACGAGTTACAATTTCTAGTTGATTTTCTTATTTGTTTATTTTCTTTTTGTTTAAAACACAACGCACAATAATTAATGTGTGTAGAGAACCACAGGTAAATGATTCTAACGAACAAATTACGAACACTCAACGCGTTCGCTCGTCAGTTCGGTTCGATTTCACAAACACATCTGATTTTTTCAGCGCTTTTAGCGTTAACATTTTAACAGCACACATTTTTTCTGTAACGCACTCGCAGAATAATACTGTTAACTAACATTACGATGTTATCCCCTCCACAATCCCCGCGGTTTGGAGAACCATCAAAAAAAATTTACTAAATTTTTAAGAACAACCATTTCTTCGGTTTTCGTTTTCGATTTTTCGATTCTGAGGAGATCACCACAATCAAGAAAAACTATATTTCATAGGCCAACGGTCGCCTAGAAGGTGAAAATCGCATTTAAAAGTTGAAAAACTTTATTACACAAAAAAAAAATGGGACTACATAGACTTGAAACCACAAACTATACAGACGCGAATCTTCGATGATTTGTTAAATAGCACAGAAACTTTTCTATTTTTTATGCGTTCACCATAGGTACTTTTGTAAAATGGAGTGAAATTGTGAAAATTGTGTGAAAAAAATGTAAACAAACCAAAAAGAATCATATGGTTTTGGTGGAAAAATTCAGTGAAATTTTTATTTGATCGATTACTATTATTTACGTAAATAATTAGAGCAATATTTAAGCGTCACAATTATGTGCACAATATTTTCGGGATTAAGTTTATACTCGGTGTTTTCGAAATTTGTAAAGCCCGCGAATATTAGAATAATAGAAAATCTTGCTGCCAATTAAGATGGTGATTCAATGGAATATATGACGAATACAAAATAGTTTGGCGTGACGGTGTATTTTGGCAAGAGGTTAGTCTTTAAAAACATTTCATTTATACGCAATACTTAATGAAGCTATAGTGGTAAAAATGATTTAAGTGAATCTACAATTTCTGCACATTCTGATTGGCGATTTCTTGTTGACATTATATCGTAATGACTTCCTACGCGTTTGGTCGACAACAACATACAACTCTCCAGTCTGTGTGCACCATCAGTTTTTGAAGGGCATGCTCATGGTCTCAATATAAATAACTATTTCCATCGATCGTTTACAGCTCAAAGCAACATGATGATCAACCAGACAAGTGTCTCATATTTCATTGACATCGCTTGCATAATATAATTTGATGCATCGTAACCGTTTTGCAGAATTTGATGATAACGAAATACATACTTTGGCGCTATGGAGCACCAAATGAACAAATGAATCCTCCACCTGATCGCTTTTGTGTTGCTGTTAAAAAGACAATCGATCAACGCAAGTTTTATTGTTCATATATCTAAGACCCGGTGAATTTGAGCGCGGTTTTATCGCTAAAGCCATCGTAAGTCACATAATCTATTACATTATGTCTACTTTTAAATGAAATAATTTATAATTTGCCATCCGCAGATGTTCCGCCGTGGTAATAAACGTTTCGACATCAACCAAGGCACGATTTCTAAAATTACCTGAAGATATCGAAATAGACATTGACAAACGCATGTACCAATTGGAAGCGCCAAAAGACAGGATTGCGCATACGCACATCAGTTGTCGATAAAATTGAAATCTATGTCTTTCTCATGAATAATGGAAATAAAAAATCATTGATTGAATTAAAGTGGAAAAAATTTATTTAGTTTGTTTTTTTCAATTATATTTTTCGATTTATATTTTCCTCTGCACGTTATACAAACCAATTGAATAATACATTTGTAATATATAAGATTTGTCCTGGCTGACAGCGAAGTAATAAAATCGCTGATAAAGATATATGAAATTTTCACGCTAGTATGCACATATAAAGTTTATATGAATATTGTCAACTCAAAATGGAGTACAGTTTTCAGTTTCATCTTTGCTGGCAAACAGGAACAATTTCGTCGTGACATCCCAAAATGCATTACCTGTCTTCCACCATTTTCAGTAGATTTAGTTAAAGTCCCTTTTAAACAAATATGTACTTTATTTACTTCAATTAAATGGAAAATTAATAATCGCTTTCAAAAATTTGATTTGTTTACAAATTAACGCGCCAGACCAAGAAAACATCTGTTTTATTCGAATTTCACCATGACAGTCAGTATGGTTGTTATCAAAATCAACCAATCAGCGTGGGGGTTTAATATGCAGGTACAACACGGGAGGGTAAAAAAGTGTGTTCGGCCTTAGCGCTTAATTTCTTATTGTGAAAGTTTTCAGCACGACCCTTTATTTTAAATAGTTCATTTAATATAATTCATACTAAAACCATTGACAAATTTAGTAAAATCATCTAATTTCATTGTGTTTTCAATTAAGTCGCATTAAGGCGCATTTGTGTGCACTACCCGCGGGACCTGTGTATTAAACCTCCACGCTGATTGGCTGATCGAAAATGAGCGTTTCCAGATGCGAACTGCAGTTTATTTTATTTGCACAGGGCCCAATATTTTTAATGTTGCAAATATGTGCCAAAATTAATTATTTTATGAGATAATTGTACCTTTTTGTGAGGGGCAATGCTTTTATAATTTAAATATTATAAAAAAAATTAATTTGAAAATTAATTTTCAAAATACATAAACTTTTTAGAATATAATTTTATCTCGTATTGTGTTCC
>JAWNPW010001386.1:0-11383 GCA_035078745.1 Diastata ussurica
TAAACTTGCACTATATACCGTCAAACCGTAAGAAAGCAAATCATGGCTGCCCTACCTTCGGATAGGGTGAACTTCTCCCCCCCCCCCTATTCACAGTCACCGGCATTGATTTCGCAGGCCCGTTTCTACTCAAGTCGTCCACCCTCCGACGAAGCCCAGCCCTAAAAAGTTACGTATGCGTCTTTGTGTGCTTCTCTACGAAGGCCATACACCTTGAAGCCGTGAGCAGCCTCTCGGCTGAAGCTTTTCAGGCAACCATGGCTCGATTTGTCGGACGCCGCGGACTCCCAAATAAAACCTTTTCTGATAATGGTAGGAACTTTGTAGGCGCGAGCAACACCATTCTTAAAGAATACCATCGATTCATCAAACTTTCCTCCGAACATATCGCCAGGAAGTATAGCGCACACGGCTTGGAATGGAATTTCATCCCTCCAGCGGGAGGAATATGGGAAGCCGTGGTAAAGAGTTTTAAGACTCATTTCAAAAAGGTTGCCGCCAACCATAAGTTCACCTTTGAAGAATTCGCAACACTGCTGGCTCGAATTGAAGCAGTACTTAACTCACGCCCCCTTACTCCCTTGAGTGACGAACCGTCAGAACTGCTCCCGCTGACTCCCGGTCATTTTCTCAGAGGCTCCCCACCCTTTCCCATACCTGAGGTTGATTCGATTGGAAAAGCTGAAAGACGGAGTACCTGCATGAGCTCCATAAACGGTATAAATGGAAGTACCCACAACGCGAGGTGCAGGTCGGAGACTTAGTCGTCATCAAGGACGACCTTCTATCGCCAAACGAGTGGAAGCTGGGGCGCTTGACTAAGACGTTCCAGGGAAAGGACCCACATGTGAGAGTAGTCAGTTGTAAAGCTCTGCGTTCTGTCGAGTTCATTATAGCTCACGGCGCATAATCCCGACCCCGTTATTAACCTGCTCTGTTCTAACCTCTCTCTATTTTCTATTCTCAATACTTATAGTATCGGACTTATTAAAATTTTGCTCTCACAGATGAACGGGGCTCGCGGCGTGAATTGCGGAATATGCGGGGCGGCACATGGGCTACGTCGGTGCGCGCGGTTTTTAGAGCTGAGCGTCCTTCAACGACGCATTACTGTGCCGCGACTCAAATGTTGCATAAACTGCTTGACAATGTCACATACAGCTCGGTGCTGTCATTCATGGAACCGTTGCAAGCACTCCAAGCTACCTCATCATATGCTCTTACATCCTCCACCTCCACGCACCGACCCGCACACCAAGCTCATCAGGACAAAGAAAAGATGACGAGGTAGGAGTAGCCACTTCGCCTTCCGATGTAGCCAGTAGCACGCGGTCACCATCTTCATCGTTTGAGCGGTCACCGCCACCATCTAAACAACGACCGAGGTCACTATCTTCATCATCCGAGCGGCCATCGCCGCCATCTAAACAACGACCGAGGTCCCTATCTTCATCGTCTGAGCGGTCACTACCGCCACCTAAACGACATCCGAGGTCACTATCTTCATCGTCCGAGTGGTCACTGCCGCCATGTAAACAACGATCGAGGTCACTATTTTTATCATCCGGGCGGTCACCGCCGCCATCAAAACAACGACCGATGTCACTATCTTCATCGTCTGAGCGGTCGCTGCCGCCACCTAAACAACGACCCAAGTCACTATCTTCATCGTCTGAGCGGTCACTGCCGCCATCTAAACAAGAACCGGGTTCACCAACGTCGTCATCCGATCGCTCGGACTCACCGAACGAACATCGCGCGAAGATACCATCTGGTTCGTCCGAGTGGTCCCGGCCGCCATCTAACCGACGCCCGAGGTCATTAACAAGGGCGTTCGAGCGGTCCACACCGCCCAGTACGTCATCCGACGGATGCTGCCACCGGCTAAGCGTCATACACCGGCGGGGATACCGCCAGCCACCGAACCACGCAAGCGCCAACGTGGTCCGCATCGCGAGCTGGGTCGCCATGAACTTCAATTCACGCGTCGCCGTCATCGCGAATCGAGCGTTCGTCTGGAAGCGGTGTCACAGCAGCTCGAGCAGGCCCTTGCAGCTTTTAAACCAGCTAGAGGTGAGCGTGGCTCTGCGTGGCGCCCCGTCGGTTCACAGCTAGCATCACTCGACGCCAGGAAGAGGGTGGGCCATAAGATTGCACACGTGCAAGGTGGCCGCAACGTTCACGTCAGAAACGCGAACAAATTATTATTGGCAGCTTAGGTCATTACACCGCTGAAGATGCATATCTTTTTGTTATTTTTTTCTTATTGCTTATTACAACCCTGCCGAAGTATGCAGATCTTTAATTAAGAATCTTCTTACGTTCATAAGCTTTTGTATATATGAGCAGCGACCTTTTGTTCCTTTTCCAACACGGGATGTTTAACCAATTCTAACAAAACGTTGGTTATAAATACCCCTGTATGGAGTATATTATTCCTCTTATCTTTGGAATCCTTCCACGCACACGAAGTGCATAACTTTTGTGAATCAGGTAGAATTAATTCTAAAATAACGAGATGAACTCGATCTAAATAAACATTTTTTTTTTTGATATAATAACGAAACCCGCTGCATCTTTTTATTTAAAATCTCAAGTGTGATCAGATATTTTCGACGTCCTTTTCTCTCACCTCTCGTGGACGACTCATTGTATTTGGTCATATAATTAAACAGAATTTATAAAGCGATGCCATGAAATGAAACATTACATATTTATAGATAAAAGGAAGAGTTATTTTGACGGGCGCATAGTCCTCCAAATTATTTGCACTTTTATATAAGTTTACATACAATGTCTTTTTCGAGCCCAGTGCAGAAACGAATTGAATTCAACATTCCAACAGTGTTGGTCATTATCTTTTGAAGGATAAACTTAATTTGTTATAAAACTGAAGAAAGATTGTTCATTTATAGTCTGATAAAATATATACATACGACAACTTTCGTTTAAATGAATTCGATATAAATGAGATGAAAATAGCATTTGTTTTATTTTTCCAATTTTATTACTTTTTTTATAAACAAATTTACAGTAGTCTGTGTAATAGAAGTCATGTTATGTTATGTCATGAGTATATTACGTGGGAACAATTTAAAAAACAAATGGGGTTTCAAGATTTAAGTCCGATATGTACATATATGACCAAACTAATCGATCAAGTTAGAATTAAAAAATGTTCTCTTTTTGTATAGTATATCAAGTCTTATAGAATGAACACCCAAAAGAGACTTGAATGCTGAAATACTGCTGACTGCATAGCCGGTGTTGCATACTGTCCAAGGGTTCTGATCCCCAATAACCGGCCGCAGGCCTTCCACCCAAAAGAGACTTGAATGCAGAAATACTGCTGGACCGGACGCACGCCGTCCACCCCAAAGGAAACTTCAATGCAGAAGTACTCCTCACTGCGTAGCCAGTGTTGGGCACTGTCGAAGGGTTATGATCGCCAAGAACCATCCGCAGGCCGCCCACCCCAAAGGAAACTGTAATGCAAAAGTACTGCTGACTGCGTTGCCGGTGTTGCGTACTGTCCAAGGGATGCGATCCTTAATCTTTTTTGCGTGGCCGGCCTATGGCTGGTTCTTGGGGATCATAACCCTTGGACAGTACGCAACACCGGTTACGCAGTCAGTTCTGGATTAAAGTTTTCTTTGGGGTGGCCGGCCTGCGGGCGGTTCTTGGTGTGCATAACCCTTGGACAGTACGCGACACCAGCTACGCAGTCAGCAGTACTTCTCCATTGAAGTTTTCTTTGGGTGGCGAGCGTACAACACGCACTCAGTCAATTTTTGGAAAAATGGAATAACAAAAATTTTCAATTGGAAAATAATGCCATAATGGCTTTACTTCTCAATAGCTTGAGAAATAAGGCCATATGGCCGTATTGCGTATGGCTTTATCGCACAGCGCTAAATTTTAATGTAATAAAAATAAAGTGAACAAAACCAAATCAAAATCTTTCTTATTTTCTGGGTTATTTTTTTTCGACATTATTTACATCATTGTTGAGATCATTAGTATTAAAGATTGCATGAGGAACTGAGAAACTTCAGTTATTCCTGCATTGATGTGTATGCAGCCAGGTGCTTCCTTAGCATGGTTGCTGTCAAAGCGTTCGGTAATTTAGCACCACATTCATTAGCAAAAGCTTTCAGTAATGGACCTGCATGAAAATTTGGTCTCGGAAATGTATTCGTTTTCATCTTTAATACCAGCATCTTTGCGAAATTTTAATATAGTGTCGATGACCAAACGAACTGAGCAGGATTCGAAGAGTTCGATTCAATTTTCCACGGATTCTTAATCTTACATATTGCTGTGCAATTTCCTTTCTTGCATTTGACAATTTATCAAAATGTTCTTTATCTAAATTCTCGCTAACAGCATGGGCGTTCTTGTAGTTTTCGATTACGAGTCTCTCCATTTCTCCAGCCCGTCTTCGGTTGAATATTTGTAAACTTACAAGTGAGCTTTGAGTTAAATTTGACCATGCTGTTTTATCGTAACCTTTATTTAAGATCTCCAGAGCACTTGTTCAACATGATCAAATAATAATTTAATGTCTTCTCTGTTAGGTAATTTTGATTGGTCTTCAATTGCTTTCTTATTTATTGTGGTCGGAATTTCACTTTCCCTAAGAATGAAAAAATCATCTACTAATAGTTGGTCTTCATTTTTTATGCATTCTGTACGCAGACTATTTTCACATTTTTTTATCAAAGATGTTAGAGTTGTTGCGACTGATGGTGTTTTATAGAACATCATATCATCATCCCATTGTGCAATCTTACGAACACATGACACAACTAAATATAGTGTCTCAGTTTTCTTCCTTTGCATTGACTTATTATCTCTAGTTTGAGGCGACCAAGATATCACAAATGCGCTCTTATCATGTCATGCTGAACTGTGTACATAATTTACACATTCATAATTTCTAAATAGAATTATAATATGGTCATATAATAAAGCTCTTATGACTTCATCGTCATTTAAAACCGGACCTACTTTTTTTCTTAAAATTTCATTTGCACAAGGATGCATAAATACTGTGGTAGCTCGGCGCTCCTTCAAAATATCCCGTTTGCCTTTACGATCGTCGTTGCCTATGTAATTTGAGACATGAAAACGAATTGTACTACGTGGAAAAAATCCAAAACAATGTTCGCAACAAATAAAATCTTACAATTCATTGGTTGAATAAGTACGACGCTGACGGGGTACTATCAATATACCAGTATTCATTGTTAAATCAGTGTTGTGCATAAAATCACCCTTTTTTCTGATAATATCTATTGTTTCTATTTTCTGTTTTCAAGCTTTAGGTAGATGCATAAATTTTGCAACTTCTGACTCAGTTTTATGTATACTTTCAGGGTCTCTTGCAAATTGAGTTTGCATTTTTTTACAGTAGATACAAAAGCGTTTTTTTGACTTAGTTTCAGTTTTCGCTGTAGCAACTTTTAGAGTTCTAATATCTAGCAGTGGAACTTTCGAAGTAAATGAAAAATCATTTTCAGGTATCGTGGTATAGCTTGCTTCTATTGCAGCTTCCGTTTTTTCGAATACACTGCTTTCATTTACCAAAAGAGATTCAGAATTTAATGAATATCATTTTTTGCAGTGCTTTCCGCTTCCGGTGTTTCAAATGTTTCCAAGGTTTCACTCAATCCAAATGGCGCTGGTGAGCCTTAAGAAGTATCTACATCTTTGCATCGTTCAGCTATTTAATTATATGGAAGACAGTGATACACATATTAATGCATTTAAATAATATTTAAAAACTTTACAACAATACGTTAATTTGATTTTCCATTTTTATTAACATTGTTAAGATTAAATATATTCACAGTTTTTAGCAGCATTAATGGCGGAATCAATCTAGCCATGTCTCTCTTTACACATGTGTTGGTGTGCGAAGTGGTCCTTCAATATTCATGATGAATTGAAATTTGGTGAAATGTGTTGGATCAAAAAAATGGACGTGACCCCTCCCATGCAAATCAAATCATCTCATATTGAGAGTTCAATGGAAGCGAAAATAATAAAATTTCGAATAGAATATTTATCTGTACTTAAAAAATATTATAAAAATCGTGGCACGCCCACTTCCAGCGCCCATACATTGGGGATACGTTTATAGGTAGCGCTATTGCGATATGAAATTTCTAATTGGAATTTTGCGAATAGTACAAAGGATTTCGTATATGCCGAAGATAAAAGGATGAGCGCTAAACCAAACAAAAAATATTTCGATCTATAAAATTTCCAAACTTGATGATACCCAGTCTGCGCACTCGGCAAATACACAGTCTGCGTACCATATTTGGCTCAAATAACATTCACTCATCGTCCGATCCATAAAAATTGGTTTAATTTGGTACAAACACTGAACGGACGGAAATGGCGAGATCGATTAAATTAAAGTTTAATTCGTTACTTACATGAAAGTGTAGATATTGTTTCGTGAAAAGTTGGAGTAGATTCGCACAATGTAGAAAAAAAGAAATAAACATCGTGGTATTAACAATATGCCATCGATGAATCCAATTGAACGTAGTATATTGAAAGAAAATTACTTACATATTTTTTTTCACAAAATTTGTTGCCCTGATCGTTGATGAAGTTTCTTCACCGTTCTGATTTGCTCTTCGTCTAGAATTTTTTTTGCTTTTAGTTTCCACTCTTCTCTTTTCTAATTTATCTTTTTTAACTGCGAATATGTAATATAATATAGTTATAAAATATTAACAAATAAATATACTATATCTACTTACCACTGGATGCAACAATTTGAGCTTCGTAATTTCCCCCAACGAATTTTACGACGCAGTACGACCTAATATTTGTCACATTGAATTAAATAAAACATTTCGCCAATTGAAAAATGTAATTAGAAAAAGATAGTGAAATGTTTAAATCAGGCGATTAAAAAACAATGTGTTCACGACTTCACATTTAATAAAGAGATGCGAAGAATTTCGATGTCTACGAGGAACACAAAAATCGTTATAAATTTAACAGTTATGTTGAGAACGGAATAAGAAGAAAACAAAATCGCGGAATGATCGATAGGGTTGCCATAAGTTTTGATTTCTCATTTTGCAGTTAATACAAATAAACTCTATAAAAAATTTTAATCCATATTCTAGTCATAAAAAAAATAATTTTCGCGTTAGCTTTATCTAAATCTTATCCGATTCGGTTAATTTTATATGACAGATGGACATTACTTGATCGATGCGTCAATCGATATTGAAAATGAATATTTACTCTTTTTGGGTGCTTTTTTTTTAAATTGTGGTAGTTTTGGCATAAATGATGTAAATTTCCATTTGAATAAAAGCCATAAGTTTCAATGTTTATGGTTGAAATGTTTACTTTACAATTTGTCTGCCTACAAATTAGAAAAATTCAACAAAGATGTCTTATCGAATAATTTTTTCTTTTTTAGTCCTTTTATTCAGTAATTAATTTCGATTTTTTGTTTCATAAAATATCCTCGCAAAAATAAACCTTTTTGCTTAGTGCAAAACGACCCATCTCTGGCCAAAATAAAAAACAGAAAGATCACGAATTAAAAATTTCTTTCGTGACGCCAAAACCAAAAGTATGAACATCTCCATGCAACATATGAAAAATAAATGTTTACTTGTTTTAATATTCATAAATAGATATTAACCTAATATTATTACAAAAGATTTCGATAGATTTTGACATTCATAAAAGTAAAGTCTTCTACTTAAAGTGTATAAAATTTTCTATACAGATTTAAAAAGAAATTAAACGCAAACAATTCATGTTCACTTGCAATGAAAAAATCTATTCTGTATATTAAATTTGTTTGTTGTGACAACCCTATTCAATATGTATGTCTAAACATTTTAAGGATTCATGGGGAATCGATCCAATAATGTTTATCCGCCTTTCTCCCTGTTGCTATTCAAAATATTTCCCCACTTAGTATTATTAGTATACTTTTATTATGGCACACAATTAGTCGATTCGGTTAAGATTCAGATATAGAAATCGAATAAAAAAGTTATGTATAGAACATTTTTTGTGCACATAAGATAGTTTGAGTAAATTTTGTTTAAGTTCCTTTTTGTCAAAATGGTAAAAGAAAGCTTAAACAATTTCACGTGGCACTGCCCATGTAAAGTGAATATTGAGTGGAATATATTTCTAGTTCTTTGGGAGCCATGTGCTTTTTGATTGTCAAGTTTTCTTATCGTCACACTCAGCCAATAGATTTTTTCATGTAATCTATTATTAACAGTATAGGCGCTTATTAACAGTACTTGCGGCAAAATTTTGACTGCCAAACCTATCGTACTTTACTTATATATAGTTCATCTTCCTCTTGCTTTGAGTTTTATCAAAATAAAAGATGCACCCAGAAATTTGTAGTGAAATCTCATACAATTATCTATTTTCACAAATCCGGTGAACAAAAGATCACCAAAAACATATACAGTGAGTGTCAGCTTATTTGATGCAAGCTGAAAATTAACTTTCAAAGTCCAACAAATTTTGATCCAATGGAGACTTCGAAAAAAGAAAAAAGATGTTTTAAAGAGTGTTGTTTTTTCTTCAAAAATATTTCTCCATTTATTTCATATTTTTGTTGTTGTTGTTGAAAAATATCAAAAAGAAAAAAAAACAGTCTTTTCAAATTGAGCAGCTTATTTGATGCGGACAATTTCTAACGGTATTGATCCCGTTAGGTCTCGAAATAGTGCGACATGGTCCTTCCATCCTACTCATTTTTGTTCAGTTTGAAAGTGCGAGTTGAATAGTGAGGACTGAGTACTTTGCAGTATAGGCCGACGAACAACAAATGAGCAACGCGAATTAGTCATTCACCACTTTAAAATTGGGAAAAGTCAGCGTTTAATTGCTAAAATTGTCAATATATCGCCATCTACAGTCCAGCACATAATAGAGAGGTTTTTAAAAGAAAATAGGGTGAAAGACAAGGGAAGAAATGCGCCAAATAAAATTCTTTCCCCAAGCGACGAGCGATTGATCATACGGAAAATTAATGAAAATCCCAAGTTATCGGCTCAAAAATTGGCAAATGAGATGAACAATTCTCTTGGCAAATCGTGTAGTGCATCAACAATTCGCCGTGCCTTGCGATCACATGACTTTCATGGTCGAGTACCACTGAAGAAGCCATTCATATGTCAGAAAAATAAGATCAGCAGGTTGACTTTTGCAAAAAACCACATTTCCAAGGATTCTGATTTCTGGAACACCGTAATTTTTTCGGATGAATCAAAATTCAACATCTTTGGCTCGGATGGAAAGTCGCTTGTGTGACGGAAGCCTAATACACAGCTCGAATAAAAAAATCTGCGCGCGACTGTAAAACACGGTGGTGGCGGTGTAATGGTTTGGGCATGCATGGCGGCATCGGGTGTTGGTAATTTAGTTTTCATAGACGGGATCATGGATAAAAATATGTATCTCGATATTCTCAAAGAAAACTTAAAGCAAAGTGCTGAAAAACAGGGTCTGCGCCGGAACTTTCGTTTCTCCCAGGATAACGACCCAAAACATAAGAGAGGTGTTGTGCAAACGTGTCTTATATGGAATCGCCCCCATCTCATGGAGCCTCCGGCGCAGCCTTGGTAGAAACTAACATCCGAAACCACAACATTTCGAGCAAAGAAAGCTTAAAAAAAGCGTTGCAGGAGGAATGGAGTAAAATCAAGCCAGAAACCATGCAAAAACTTGTAGATTCAATGCAAAATCGTCTAAAATGTGTTATAAATCAAAAAGGTTATCATACCAAATACTGCAACTTTTGATAAAATCAAAAATGATGTTAATTTTAAGATAATATTACGATGCATCAAATAAGCTGCTCAATTTGAAAAGACTGTTTTTTGTCGTTTTCGATATTTTTTAAGAACAACAACACAAATTTGAAATAAATATAAGTTTAATTTTGAAGAAAAAATAACACTCTTTGAAATAGCATTTTTCTTTTTAGGAAATCTTACTTTGATCAGAAGTTACTGAGCTTCAACGATCAATTTTCTGTTTGCATCAAGTAAGCTGACACTCACTGTAGTTTCTTCGTGAAATATTCTTGAAATAATATGAACTTTACGGTTTTCACTGAGCGGGACTCCAAAAAAAAAAATCTCCATAGAAATCGACCCGCCTAAATATATATATATATATTTTCTACTACCGCTGCTCAACGGTTATTTTAGCTACCGCTATTCTGTACGATTTGCAAGTTTTGCTATTTCTGGTTGTTCTTGTTGTATACCGCTATATGATGTGATTGTTTGTTTCGCTGCTGCTTACTGGCAATATGCATTTGTTTTATGTATATATATTTTTTTTTTCCACCACCGTCACTCAACGCGAACGTATGTTGTGTTCTGTTGGTCGGTTATTCTAAATACCGCTATTCTGTGCGATTTGTGTGTATCACCGCCTATGGATTGTTGCTGTTTTTTTTTTTTTTTTGTTTGTTTGACTCGCACAAAATTGTTTGTAACTTCTGTAATATTGCTCCTCCCATGTCGAAACTAGAATAATTTTAAAGCTAAGAAATCAAGCTTTCGAAATAGCGAAACTAAAAAAAATATTTAAAATACCCTTTCAGGTCAAAATTCAAAAATGAGGGTTAATTTTGAAAAAAAGGAGGGGGTGAAAAACTCGCACGAAAACGTTTGTAACTTCTGTAATACTGTTCATCCTATTTCGAAACTGGTATCATTTTAAAGATACGAAATCAGGCTTTCGAAATAGCGAAACTAAAAAAATATTTAAAATACCCATTGAGGTCAAAATTGAAAAATAATGGTTAATTTTAAAAAAAGAGTGGGGGTTGCATTTTTTTTTTAAACTTTAACATAGTTATATGATTTCAAAAATATCAATGTCACCTTAGACGTTTGAGGAAGAATGCCTCATATATATTTTATTTTGTTAAAATTTTTTTTCTTTTAGAATTATTTTATTATTTTGATAAACAAGTCCCTGCACAGTGTTCGGTGTTATACGGAGACAGCGGCCAAAAATACTTCCAGTTGAGATATAAACATGAAAGTTTGTTTACGGCCTTATAACAATGTGACAATTATTATTTTCGAAAACGGAAGTGGTTAAACACTTGCACACCCCACCCTCACCACGCCCTTCCAACCGATTTTGGGTACCTTATCGCACTTATGTGCCTATAACTTCCCCAATTATGAAGTGATTTTCGATAGAGAGACAGATTTGGAGAAAAAAACTTAGACCTTTCCGTTGGTACATATGATTGGTGACATTTCATGTGCTACCTGTGTGTATTTTGAAGGCAAAGTCAAATTTTTCCGATTTTTTAACATATTTCAACTTCATCTACAATTTC
>JAWNPW010001388.1:0-11376 GCA_035078745.1 Diastata ussurica
GATGTACTGGAGGTACCCGAAAAAATGGTCTGATCAAAAAACCCTTTAAACTTGCGGATGGGGCACATATACAGAGTGTTTGTGCCAAATTTGGTTCAGAGCAGAAACTGGAGGTATATCTAGTGGACCTAAATGATCGGTGGGGAAGACTGGTCGATGTATATGAACAGGTTATGTTGATTGATGACAAATTGATCACAGCACAACGAGTTATTTTGAGTATAAAACTCGAATGGTAACACTACTGAAAGAACAACAAAATGCCTTAGCCAAATTAGACGCTCCATGTGTAAGCGATCCACATTCAATCCACAATCGCG
Source organism: Diastata ussurica (assembly GCA_035078745.1). Taxonomy (NCBI): domain Eukaryota; kingdom Metazoa; phylum Arthropoda; class Insecta; order Diptera; family Diastatidae; genus Diastata; species Diastata ussurica. Next base: position 321 of record JAWNPW010001388.1, read on the forward strand.
GATTGTATCACAGTTCTGAAAACGCTTAAAATAAAGGTTGGAGAATGGGACCCCATGCTTATTTACATATGTTCATCGAAACTACCTGAGCAAACTCTCACTCTATGGGAACAATCTCTCCCAGTTTCTACAACGCTACCCACTTGGGGCCAAATGGACAAATTTCTGACTGCTCGTTATGAGGTGCTGCAAAAAATTAACGAGATGAAAGAAGACAACGAAGAGAATTCAGCCCATACGTGACCGATACCCGGGAAAAATTCGAAAAACCTCTATCTCAAACCAATCAAATAGTTAATCAATCTGATAAGTGCAACGCATCTAGTGAAACACTCCATCAGATCATGCCCAAAATGCAAAAGCCTTTCGGTCACACAGAGGATCGACTTTGCATAAAAAAATTTGATATGCGCACATTGTCTATCATACCACCACAAAAAACCAGACTGCCGAAGCAGCAATACCTGCTTGCACTGCAAGAAACCGCATCACTCAATGTTGCACCGGCAAAGTCCCAATTATAATCAAGAAAACATACAAAAACCGCTTGCAAACACCTTCCATACTCAGGCAACTTCACACTCAGATTTAGAAAGGGGACAGCCACAACCGCAAGCTAATGAACCGTCAAGCAGTGAAACATCACATGTCCAGACCCTCTTTTCAGCGAATCAGACTTTTCTTCCTACTGCACCTGTGCACCTGTAACATCTTGAGAAGACCTTCACTATAAGAGCTCTGAAAGAACAAGGGTCTAAAATAACTTTTATAACAGAACGCGATCAGAAAAAGATTGCGTTACCATTTAGGAACATGCACATAAGCATTTCAGGGATGGGAGGCCGAATCATTAAAATTTTTTCAAAGATATGCGAACTCACAATATCTACGCTGCACCGCAACTTCAATTTGCAAATACAAGCGATTGTCCTTCCAAAGTTAACAAACCTGCTACCTTCCTCGTCTTTCACACTACCTGATTTAAAGGAAATAGCGGATCTCACTCTAGCAGACCCTAATTTGCACGTCTCTGCGCAAATCGACATGATCATTGGAAGCGACGTCATACCAAACATAATGAAGAAGGGTATCCGCCACAATATATGTGGCAGTCTTCTGGAGCAACAAACCGTTTTCGGATGGTTCCTGAGCGGGCCAATGGTACATGAGAATTGTACCACGTTTTCCACCACAATCAATGACGAAACGCTACTGAATAATCAACTTCGGAGATTTTGGGAAATCGAAGTAGTAAATACCAAAAAGCCGATGTCTGTTGAAGACGAACACTGCAAGAACCTTTACGAAAAAACGACCTATGGCCGAAAAGACGGTCCCTATGTCGTCCGGTTACCATTCAAACCAAACTTCCGTGAACAAATAAATCTCGGAAATTCCAGGTCTATCGCGCTAAAACAATACACCAGCATGGAAAATTCACTAACGAAGAAACCAGATTTTCAAACAGAATACCAACGTGTGCTAAATAATATAAATGCTAAAGAATACATTGCTTTAGATCATGCACAAAAAACTAGTTCACATGAAATCCACGGAATCAACGGTTTCTCCTCTTTTTATCTTCCACATCACGCCGTGTTCAAACCTGAAAGTCGATCAACAAAAGTAAGAGTGGTGTTCAACGTCTCAAAAAAATCGTACAATGGCAAATCTCTAAACGACGTATTATGTGTCGGACCCACTCTACAATTGGATTTAATGATAACACTTCTAAATTGGCGAATGTACCGCTATATCTCCAACGCGGACATATAAAAAATGTATCGACAGATACTTATTCACGACGACGACAAAAATTTTCAGCGAATAGTAATGCGTCCATCACCACAATCGAAAATTGAGGAATTCACCCTTAAAACTGTTACCTTTGGAGTAAATTATGCCTCTTATCTAGCAATACGTACCCTACACCAATTAGCAGATGACACCGCACAACAATTTCCCCTAGCACATCACATCTTGAAAAAGGAATGCTATGTAGACGACATTCTATCAGGAGGGCATGATGTTAACTCAGCGCTTGGCACAAAGACAAGTCATAGCATCTTTAAAAACAGCAGGTTTTCCCTTGAGAAAATTCACTTCTAACGACCCAACGCTTCTCAATCACTTACACACAGCCGATCTTCTTGACTCAGGTTTTCTTAAATTTCAACATTCTAGTTCTACTAAAACTCTAGGTATCAGGTGGAATGCGTAATCCGATACATTTAGTTACAAAACCCAAACAACCATGATGACCCAATCCACTACCAAGAGACGATTTTATCGACAGTTGCATCAGTTTTCGGTCCTTGCAGGGTGGCTAGCACCAGTTATAGCACATGGCACTGACTGGGACGAGTGTGTGAAACCAGGGTCATTGGTAAAATGGAACTCATTCCTAAAAGATATTTCGTCGATTGAAGCAATACAAATACCACGTTGGGCGCAGTTTACACCGAAAAAAAAAATCCAGCTACATGGGTTTTGTGACGCCTCAGAAAAAGCATACTGAGCGGCTGTATACATGAGAACAACGCTATCATACATGAGAACAACCGCTATGACACACTTACTAGTCGCTAAAACGAAATTAGCTCCACTACAAACAGTAAGCCTACCCCGTTTAGAACTTTGCGCAGCTGTGCTATTGACCAAACTCATAAAACAAATAATCCCACAAATGCAACACTTCTCGAACGAACTTTCCTGTGGACAGACTCATCAATAGTTATAGCTTGGCTACAAAAGCCGCCGTGCAGCTGGAAAACTTTTGTTGCTAATCCTGTGACCCAGAGACTCAAAAAGGTCAACAATACGCAATGGAGACACGTCCGTACAAAGGAAAACCCAGCCAATTTAGGAACTCGCGGATGCTTTCAGCAGGAACTAAAAGAAAGCAAAATTTGGTGGCATAGACCATCTTGGTTGATGCAGCAAGCCGACGCATGGCCGCAGGAATATAATGTACCGTCAATAGTACCAGAAACTAAGAATATACAAATTTTTCACACTCTAACCACAGACGACGATATCCTCACTCGATTCTCTTCATATCCACGGGCGCTAAGAGTAATTCCTTACATATTTCGCTTTTTCAATAACTTAACACACAACGCTCCCCAGTCTGTCATAAAAAATACGGGAGAAATATCGAATAATGAAATCGCATTCGTAAAGTATAGGCTCAAAACGAACACTCAAAAGAGGTATGACGGTAGGGAGATACACGATATTCAGAATTTAACTTAATTTAACTTAACTCTTTTTAGATACACATGAAATTCTTCGCGTGAACGGTCGCCTACCTAATTCAACTCTTAGCTATAATGGTCGACATCCTATAATTCTACCATCTGAAAGTAAACTGTGTACCTTACTCCTTGACTTTGTCCATACTACTCTTTTGCATGCCGAACAACAGTTGATGCTGAACACACTTCGACAAGAATTCTACATTCCCAAGTTAAAAAACAAAATAAAATACTGCATATTAAAATGCAAATCCTGCACCCTTTTCAGACAGAAAGTGCAAGCATAAATTATGGCTGCATTGCCACCCGAACGAGTAACTTTTTCGCCAAGCTTCACTGTCAGTGGCGTGGATTTTGCCGGTCCTCTTGAACTTAAAACATCTTTCACTCGCAACAGCCCATACCTGAAAGGTTATGTCGCAGTCTTTGTTTGCTTTTCTACTAAAGTAATCCATTTAGAAACAGTCAGTGCTCTAACTTCGGAAGCGTTTCAAGCAGCTTTTGCACGATTTGTAGGGCGACGAGGCCTTCCACGAAAACTATTTTCCGACAATGGTCGCAATTTCAGCGGCGCAAGTCAGGTTCTACTAAAGGAATACCAACGTTTTATCAATCAAACCGCTCACGACATAGCCCAAAGGTACAACACTCACGGGTTCGAATGGTCATTCATACCGCCTTCAGCGCCCCACATGCGTGGATTGTGGGAAGCTGTAGTTAAAAGTTTCAAGATCCACTTCAAAAATGTCGCCGGCTCCCAGAAATTCGACTTTGAAGCAATGACGACACTACTGCCCCGCATCGAAGCGGTTTTAACTTCATGGCCACTTTCCTCAATGAGTGAAGACCCGACGCAACTACTCCCGCTTACTCCGAATCATTTCCTAAGCGGACCCCACTACTAGCCCTGCCAGAACCCAATAAAGAGGACTTATCATTAATCAACCGCTTGGAGAATGTGAAGGTACTACATCATCAGTTGAGCCGCAGATGGAAGGAAGAATATCTGATGGAACTTCAAAAACGATATAAATTTTGATACCCCCAGAAGAATATCGAAGAAGGGGACTTAGTTATCATCAAAGACGAACTACTTCCACCAACCGAGTGGCGATTGGGACGGGTGGTGAAAACCTTTAGCGGATCCGATCAAAAAGTTCGAGAAGCAGACGTTAAAACTCAAACTGGCATCCTCACCCGTCCAGTAGTCAAACTTTGCGTCCCACTAACAACTTTATAGCTAGCATACCGCCTTCCAACATTTGGGAAGGCTACACATGCACAAACACTCTTTATTTTCAAATATTGTTTCATTAGCTCTGTCAACATATTTTATATTTTTTTTTCCAAATATCGGCATAATTTCTAATCATTTTTGGCTTCTCACGCAGATGAGTGACGTCTGGGTTCACCCCCACCACACCTCACGCAGATGTGGTCTGTGCCGCGCTAAACACAGCCTACGCGATTGCAATTCTTGCGGATGACAGTGAAAGCGTGTGCTGGTGACAGAAAAACAAAATTGTGCAAATTGTTTGGCGATGTCGCATCGCACCGCGGAGTGCACAGTTGCGTATACGTGTGAAATTTGTAGCGAATGGCATAATATGCTACTGCACGCTAGCGACAACGAGCCACCGATGCCATCAGTGGCAGATTGCCGTCGCCTCGATGCAAAAGCAACAGATCGTTTGGCTAAACAAATGGCAGCCAAAGCCTGCAAGGTTCGATCAGCCGAGCGCCACCGCACCACCACTACGTCGCAAGTCTACCCCGCTAACGAGAGTCAACGATCCACTATGCCATCGCACAAAGTGGTACCAAGCGCTGAAAATGCGTCTCAGCTCGTGCCGAAGTCACCCCGTGCCGACCAAATGTCCATGCCCGTGGTGAAGTCTTGCGAAGAGACGCGCCACGAGCTGCGAGAGCAGGTACAACTATCAAACTAGCATCCAAAGCGGATCAATTGGTCTCTAGTCTAAGCTCGGCTGGTAGTGACGGAGAACCATGCATGATGGGCTCGTTAATGACATCAATCGGAAAATATCTGGCGCGCGTCGAGCTCCGCGAAGCACGCCGATCCCGCAAAAATTTGCACTAAGTGCAAGGCGGGCGGGATGTCTACGACGACCATCATGGCCGCCTCCACGTTCCATATTTCATATTTTGTTTTTTTGATTTTGTAGTCTTAAGACCAATTATTAGATTTAAGCCAAACAATTTTTGTTGTTTTCAATTCAACTCTCATCATTTTTTGTAGTTTTAAGTTCATTTCTCATCATTTTTCGTAATTTTAAGTTCAACTCATAGTGGTCTTAAGTTCAGTTCTTAGTTCTAAGTTTGCATTGAATTCTATTAATTCAAGTAAACATTTTACCCTTTCCTATCCAACCCAGGCAGATTTAGAGCCAGCTATGAAAGCTTTTTCTTTTTGTTCCTCTCCTCTTCATATCGACATGTATAAAAGCAACTTGCTGAACTAACGTCGACCTCCTCAGTTTTTGACTAATCAACGCTACGCACTATTTTTTTGTTAATGCAAGTTGCATTTAAGCCTTTTTTTTTTCCTTTTCGAGTCAGCGTGCAATGCTACTCTTTCAATCAAATTAGTAATAAAGTGAATATTTGTTAAGTTTAAATCAAACCAAGTGTTCTTTATTTACTGTGCGTCACTAGTAACAACGCCGTCACGTTACTACCAAACACCAGCGGCACAACATATCTGATCTGCAAAAATCAGTGACATCCTTGCCGCCTCTTCAGCATCCACTAGTAACAACGCTGTCACGTTACTAGTAATATCCGAATCCAACCGGAGTTCGGATAAAAAATTTTGTACGGCGATCTCATCTGGCGCCCGCATCCGGCGCACTCGATTAGCGATCTCGCACGGCGATTAAGCACACTTCTATAATAAATGAAAAAAAAATCACAATATAGAAAAAAAAAATTTTTATGATTTGATTTCTTTTTTATTGCAAATATTTTTTTATTTGTTAAAAATAAAAAAAATCTAGTTTACATTTTAATATTAATGTACATATCATTTCAAATAATGAATGATTTTTTCAAATTGTTGCACCGCGCTCTATCTCCTGCAAAGATAATTTAATTAAGATATTTAATTATTTACCTGTTGAGCACTCTGCCATATAGTTAAGTTGTGCTCCAATATTAATTCGAACTTCGAGCGAGCAGAAATGGCGCTTAGTCGTCGACTGCCGTAATTTAAATAATGAATACCAAATAAGAATGTAATATTTGACAAATTGGGATGATATACTGTGCTTTCTACTGTAGATCTTGCGAGAAGATTTTATCAAATTGAAATAAACGAAAGCGACATTCATAAAACAGCATTCTCTACAGACAGTGGACATTTGGACTTCGTAACGCTCCGTCGACGTTTCAAAGACTGATGAACAATTTGCTGAATCCGTACATAAGTCGTACTTGTTTTGTCTATATGGATGATATTCTCATTTTTTCCAAAAATTTTAAAGAACATGTAGAGCATCTTAACACCATATTCCGTTGTCTCATGGAGGCAAACCTCAAGCTCCAAATCAACAAATGCGAATTTGTCAAAAAGGAGATAGAGTTTTTAGGGCACGTCATAAACTCAGAAGGCTTGAAGCGTAGTCAAAAGAAAGTCGACGGGATAAACAGAATAAATCTACCAACAAGCCACCAGCAAATGGAAAGTTTTTTGGGTATGACAAGTTATTTGAGACGTTACATAAGAGACTATTCGAAAATCGCTCAACACTTGATTAAATATTTGAAGAAAAATATGAAAGTGAACACAAACGATTTAGAATACGTTGAAGCTTTCCAAAAATTAAAAGAATTTATTTTAAGCGACCCAATAATAATCTATCCAAATTTTAACAAACAGTTTACGCTTGTGACCGACGCCAACAATTACGCTTTGGGTGCAGTTCTAATGCAAGGCGATAAAGTCGTTTCGTATGCAAGTCGTACATTGAAGACGCACGAACTTAATTACAACACCATAGAAAAAGAGTTTCTGGCTATTTTCTGGGCTACGAAACACTTTAAATACTATTTATACGGACGAAAGTTCTTAATAAAAACAGATCACAGACCTTTTAGTATGGTTAAACAATTCGAAAGTACCAAATAAGAAATTACAAAGATGAAAAATCCAACTAAATGAATTTGATTTCGATTTAATGTTTATATAAGGCAAAGAAAACACATTAGCTGACGAACTTAGCAGAATACTTGAAAGCGAGGCAAATGAGGACCCTATAGATTCTTATAAAACAATTGACATTGAAGAAACAGATATATTCATGTTAGAACTCGATAGTAATTTGCAAATCGAACATCATAGCAAAGAAGTAGAAAAAGAAGATTTTTCCAATAATCTTATACAATTTTTTTACAAGCGAAGTTGATGATCAAGAAACTATTCATAGTGCAGATTCAGACGACAGAACCTATATACCAATCACAGAAAAAGCTCTAAATATATTCATAATACAAATGATAATAAAAGAATCTGAAGCAAAATCACGAACTACCAACGTTTTGTATAAAAGAAAACTAAGACACATTGTAAAAACAAATGGCGAACATACGAAAATGTTAAAGTTCATGCAAGAAATCCTACCTGAAAAAGGCCTAATCGTAATATATTGTGAAAATTTAAAATTATATGTAAGCTTTCAGGAAATTTATAGACAATACTTTTCTAACAATAAGAATTTAAAAATAATGAAATCATGCATATTGCTAAAGGACATTATTGATAATGAAAAACTTCTACAAATAATTGAAAAAGAACATCTAAACAATAACCACAGAGGCATTAACGAAATATTTTTAGAAACTAAACGCTCATACTACTATCCTAATGTTCAAAAAGAAATTCTGAAATATATATCAACAATTGTAATATATGCAACTTAGCTAAGTAAGATCGTGATAAAATACAAATTAAATGTCACAGATACTCCTTCGAAACATAACGATACAATTCATATGGACTTCTGATATCCTCAAAGAAATATTATGTATCTTACTACAATAGACAAACTAACGAAATATGCAACGGCTCATGATTGAAAAGATCGTTCGAACTCATTGATAAACGCAATAAAACTTAGAATACAATATTTAGGAAAACCGTGTAAAATAATAAAAGACAATAAATTCGACATAATAATGATCAAGCAGTTTCTTTTAGAAAATAAAATTGAAATCCATTTTACAACACAGTTGAACCGTTGAACTTAACGTTGAACGAGACCATAAGACTTTTCAATGCAGACGAAAAAACGAAGGCACAGTCGAAAACAAAGTATACAAAGCAATAGTCAACTACAATAATACAATACACTCGAGTACAAATGCCAAACCAATAGACTTATTAAACAACATGCTTAATTGCGAAGAAATAGCAAAATGATCAGAAATTTTGAGAAATAAGAAAAATTTTACTCAAACCAAATAGATGATAACAAGGAAGACTTTGCTAACGAATATGTTAAAAATTTTAAAATAGGCAAATCGAACCCTAAATAAAAGCAAATAACAAAGTACACACAAGAAGGAAACTATTTAGTATCAGACAGCAATAGGAAAATATATAAGGATCAAGTAAAAAGGAAATAAAACTTCCAAAGCAACAATCACTAGATCCACATGAATTAGATACTTAATTGGTACATTCCTATTCCTTTTTTTTCTAGTTCAACAATAATTGTTGAAACTTGTGGTGGAGGAGTCACATATATATAATAAATGCAAATATATTGACAACTAAATCCTTACGCTCTCTCTTACCTAAAGCTGTAATTTAAGTTAATCTTAAGATTCTATTGTAAAAGCTCGTCTAGCATCGAACACGAGTTTAGTAGTGATTTGATCGTCAAGGGAACAAAATAAAGTTTATGTTTAAAATCGACTAATTGATTTAATTTACATCAAAAAATCGGCTTTAGTGTACCCTTCTCAAAATGTATTTTGGTCTATTTTATGATGACTGCCAAGATTTTTCGGATTTGTTGATAACCATTCGTGAGCTGGAACGTTTACAAAAAGCGAACAAACGAAGCTCACTCGAAAGGTCTTTGGTTTTGTATCATTTGTTTTTTGGAAATTCGTCCGTAACGAGAATTTTGTCATATTAGTGCAATTTTTTCGCGATTTTTGATAAGAATTCAAACAACTTCGCTATTTCTTATCTGCTTTTCACTTACAGTTAATTTTTGGAAAGGTGTTAACAACTACTAATCATTCGCATAACTAATCCACCCACCAAATGCCGTTTTAAATTGTTGTCACGTCGAATAAATTTACACCATCTTTTATCCGATCGTATGTTTAACATATGTCTATATTTTTGGGTAATTCAGGTACGCTGCTTCCGAATTTAATATCACTTTTTTTTAATAAGCTACCGATTTCGCGGTATTTAGTAAAATTTGAAAACAATTAATATCGCGGAAACGGTAGCTTATTAAAAAAAAAGTGATAACAAATTCGGAATCAGCGTACCCGATCACGTACGATCGTAGAAAAAAAGCTGGAAATTATTGCGCTGTACCAACAATTTAAATCGACATCTGACGAGTTTATTAGTTATAAAAACCAATAGTAGTTATCAACACCTCTCCAAAAATGCTTTGGGAACGAAGATCAGATCAATAATATCGAAGCTATTTCGAAAATCGCAAAATAATTCCATTAAAATGACAAAAATTTTCGTTAAAGACGAACTTCAAAAAAAAAAAAAAAAAACAAATGATGCGAAACCGAAAACCTTTCGAGTGAGCTTCGATTGTGGCCATTTGTGCTAAGAACAAAAGCGTATCAAACATGGGATCCAAACACAACCTGAGTTTTAAGATTGAAGCGTTTTTATGGAGATGTGATTTTGTGCACACAGCAAAATCTACATTTTGACAGCGCGCAAATCGTAATTGTATTTTTTCTGAGGTTTTAGCTTCATTATACTTAAGACCGCCACTGGTTTAAGATGTATTTAAAATCCATAAATCATAAAATAAATCACAAATACTTCGACTTGTAAATCTTATGTGAATTTTCGGAACCCAAAGTACGGTGCAACGTATACGCTTCGCTCGGCCATTTTCATACGAATTTGAATACAACCAAATATTTATAAATACATACATGCTTCACAGCTAATTCAACATTTTTTCACTTTGTGTAATGATTCGAATAAAACTATTTTTCAATATATGTATTTATATATATTTCGTTGTATTCAAATTTGTATGGAAATGGCCGAGCGAAGAGTATACGCTTTGGTTCATAACTCTGGAGACGATTGACCTAATTGAGAAAAATTTTTTTTGTTGCTCTCATGGAGCTATATGTAAGTCATATTTAAAACCTCCAGTCTCTGTGCCTTCTGGTTCACTCTCGTCCTTAAAGGGTTATCGACAAAGCCGAAATATTTTGGGCATCATCATAAAATAGACAAAAGTACATTTTGAGAAGGGTACACCATCAACTTTTTTCCCTGACTCAACTTCCATACACACAGAGAAATTCAGCATTTTAAAATCAATCATGCACGTTGTTGAAAGTTTTTAAGATCGCTTACTAATGCTTCTATAATGAAAATTTTTGATTTAAGCATGAAATAGTTAAACTGGTCAATCACCATATTGAATATCAACACATTGAAATCGATTAATGTATCGTATTTATATTGTTTTTCTGCTTTTTATACCCTTCACCAAGGGTATATTAAGTTTGTGTGTCTGTTTGTAACACCCAGAATGAGTGAACGGAGACCA
>JAWNPW010001390.1:0-11368 GCA_035078745.1 Diastata ussurica
CGACTTAGAGCTATGGTCTCTTGAGCAAAATTTCTCAGAATCACCTATAGATTACGTTTTTGCTATACGCTTTATCACAAAAAATCGTTCCATACAATTTGACCCGCCCTAATATATATATATATAGATACATATTATATATATGAATATGCAAATGCATTGAGAAAACTGACGATGAAATTACAATGAAACCACAAAATTGCTTTGATGTAGCAGCAATTGCAGTAATGAAAGCAAGCAAACTGAAGTCCGCCTGCAGAAATTACACAATTTTATCAAAAAATAAACAACATAATGGACATAATATTTTATTAAATATCAACATCGACAGCAAGACCAGTAAATAGCAACATTTGAGACCAATATATATACCATTGACATCACACAGAGTCAAAAACACACTGAAGAAGAGTCATCAGATGAAAGTGACACTACCAGCAATATTATTAATGTTCACTACGATAGATAGATAGATAATTGTAGATACATATTCAAATATGTACATATACATATATACATAAATATATACGTTTATTTATTCGAAAAGGAGAAAATACACTATAAACAATACCATTGGCATTGAAACTTTGATTTTATTACATATTTGTGTTATTACGTATGATTTCAATTGTATTGTACGTATAATTATCAATAGAAACGTGATTGTAATGTATACATCAAACATTTGAGATTATATTGACGAAATCTATGTTCAATCTGACAAAAAATCATACATTAACAAAAACCTATTGCAACAATGTTAAGCCCACATTTAATATTGCGAAATACAAGCCAACTCACTAACTATCACTCCACTACATGCGACATATGACTATCGCAATTCTCCTCAAAACAAACGTATGATCTTTTGTAATATTGGCAAAACAATGAGAACTTGTGAAAATTATCTAGAGCCGATCAAATAAGTAGCTATATAGAGGTAGAAATTGGATGAAAGTATTTAATTTTTCATTACTTCCATGCGAACTTCCAAAATGATAAGTTTCGAATCAGATTTAGATGTAGCTACCTTACAATTTCAAAAGACGTTCTTATGTTTTTTTTTTCTAACCAAAATTCTAATATTATTTATGATTAGAGGGAATTGCATCTCCGATATTGTCGAAAATACACCAAAACGATAATTGCAATACGGAAAAAACGTCCCACCACTAACAATTTTGAGAGCGGTTAACTCAGTTAAGTTTTGATAGTTCAGTGAACTTGAACGATAATGGCTTTTGTCGTCTTTAGGCAGCATGGAATTATGAGTACCGTCATTTTCTTCTCAGTGCAACGGATATTTTTATTAAACTTGGAAACCTCTATTGTTTTTTAAAATAATAATATTCGAAGAAACAAGTTCGATTTTGTTAGAGCGAACCAGAAAACTCTTAATTTTGTTTTTTTCACAACTACAATTTTCTACTTAAGCTTTAGACCACAGAGTTAAATTTGATAGCAGGCAATTAATTGCCTGTGTTTAGTGATCAAATTGAAAATAATATCGCATCGAAGCAATCCTTCTTTTGGAAAAAAGTTACATTGGGACAAATTTCTTGACAAGGTTGATGCACTTCGAGCCCTTCTGGAGATAAGGAACAAAAATGCTGCTTTTAATGTCTTAGAAGATTTTTTCAAGGAAAAAATGATTACTGTATAAACAATTTTCTATATATTGAAATATTTTTCTGACTCCTTTCAGATTCGCTGTTGAGAACGTCCAGACATAAATATGGGATTCGAAGGGTATTCGATTGTTGATTCTGACCGGATATAACTTTCTTTCTTGTTTTTATATTTTGAAGCACAAAATTTTTTTTATTACTTTGAAAATAAATAAATAAAATATTAATTAAAATCTAGCTAAAGGTAAAAGGTAGAAGTTCAAAAGTAATTCCGCAATGAAAACCATTTCATTAAAGTATTAAAAATATTTTCAACAAAAAATTATATATGGATATATATATATATGTATATATATTTGCACTCGACAACGAATTTGTGAAAGCGCTGCACAAATCATTAGTATACATTTTATATATACTTTATATACTATATATATATTATATTTTGTATTTAAAAATAGCTTAAATATTTAAAAATATTTTTAATATTTATTTTTTTTTTTTTTAATTAAATGAATATAAAAGCACAAACGAATGACAACGAACTTTCAATATAAAATACTCGTCTATGCCGTAAATGATATTTTGCTAATGACTCAAAACAAAATAAATAAAACGACAAAAAATTGAAAATATTTATCATAAAATATTGAAGGTCGTTGATTTTTTAATTGAGCCGAAAATATGAAATATAATTTTCAAATAAACATTTGATGATCTTCAAAACAATTTTGAGTAAAAATTCTGAAATTCTCAAAGCATAGACGAGCATATGGAGGTGTTGAAATTCTTATAAAATAAATATCGAGTGTGCGTTTATGGCAACAATGCCGATGATACTCGATATTTTGTTAGATATTTGTTGTTTTAAAATTTTCCTTTTTGTTTTTTTTTTTTTTTTTGTTTGCTTACTGGAACTATGCCAATTTCGAGAAATAGTCTTGTCACAGCACGAACTCATCTAACAAATAGTCAGAGTGATGGTTGGTTGGTTGGATGATGACGGCAACAGCTGTTTACAAAACTGCTTGGCATAGTTTTCAAAATTGTCAAGATAAGCGTTCGCAGAAAATTTCAATTTCAATTTTTAAATATATTTATTTCGAATAAACAATTTAGTGCATGATTTCTAATTAGGCGTAAGCAACAGCAGTATCAGAAGCAAAGTGCTGAAAACGTTTTAATGACATGCTAGTGTGAATTCCGAGGCGAATGTTTAGAATCGAGAGTGTAAGAATATATTATTATTTTATTGAACATAAACTGACGGAAATGAATTTCAAACTTGTGTTGCTTATCAAGTTGTAGAAAGTGAAGCGTTTAAATGTAGAAATATTGAATGGTTTTCGTTTTCAAAATAAACTAACAGAAAATTTCATTTTAGGTCTGCAGTCAAAGTTATGTGCTCTCGAACAAATTTTCTTGACACAGAATTGTTAAAAATGTATACATTTTTTTCAAAACAGGGATGAAATAAAAATCAGAATCATAATTAAAAAACAAAATAAAATTTTGCACAAGTACAGTCGAAGTTCTCTATAACGAATATCTATACTTGGAAATTTTCTATACCAAGAATTGATTTCTAGATCAGTGCTTTTTCGTTCTACTTTTAGTATATTTTGAACTTCTTATAACGAATTTCCGACTATTGTGATTGCTTCTTATTAATGAAGAAAAGTGGAAGTATACAATTCAAACTAAAATTACGGATTACTTTAATTAAAAAAAAAACCTTATTATTTCTGTAAAACGCAATTTCTATACATAACGAACTAATTGTCTGGTCCCCTGCAGATTCGCTATAGAGAAGCTCGACTGTATTATTATTTTTCAGAAATAAACACAGAATCAAATAGTTTTTGTCCCGCTTAGATATAGAGACGGTCCAATCTAAATAATTTTCAATAACGTTTACAACGTTAATAAGAAACCTGCTCTCCGAACTTCTTCATTCTATATTAATTCCTTTGATAGTATATATGGCCATGATAATAAGAATTTTGTGTAATTTTATTAATAAATTGTAAACGAGTGTTATCTCTTATTAATGTTTTCACGGCGTCAAACATTTATTTTAGGAACATCTATTACTATTTAGATAAAAAATAAAAATTAAATATACAAAATTGAGCACAACAAGAGAAAGAAAAAAAAATGTGAAAACGTACTAAAAAAGCTAAAATAATTAAAATTTACTGCCGTTTCCATACAGCAAACATGAAGAGGACGAAAGCAATCAGTTCATTGTCGCACTTTGTGAGTCGGAACAATAATTCCGTGTGCGTTTCCCATCTGAGTAATCAATGCGTAATATAAAAAAATCAATAATGTAGCGTCGGTGTGCACCGAATATTCGAATACCACCAACCTGGGAAGTAATTGTTTACAGTTTTACCGGAACATTTTGTAAAATAGTAAAATTAAAAAAAAAGTACTAAATTTTCGTAAAATATTACGGACAAAAAAAAAAAAAAAGAGCGAGTACCAAAACTTTTGGCAAAAAAACATTAAAATTTTGAAAACGGAATTATCTTATTAAATCTATATTTAAATAAATGGAGCTTTGTTTGTTTGTCTGTTTACACCTTTTGATGAGCAGGATCTGTTATGGGAGGACTTTTGCCCATTTGGTAGATTGATAACATCATCATAATCAGAACTTTTGCTACATTGACCATTGATAGATTTTTGACGCCGTCAAAAGGAGAAATTTTGATAATTTATAGATTTATGGCATCATCGGTGAGGAGCCCTTTGATCTCTGATAGATTGCCAGATCATCAGTGAGTTTTGAGGATCGGATAGATATGTATATCTATAATAAAGACGAGCATATGTAAGAAGCATGAAGTGCTTCGCTAAGAGCAGAATCCTTACAATTTATCCAAAAAGATTTTTTTTTTTGGATAAATTGTAACTAGTGCTGATATAAAAAATTAAAATTTTTTAAATAAATATTAGATATTCTGAAATGAATCCCAGAATTGAGTGGTATAAAATTAAAATCTTTTATAGATTTATTAATTGGCTCATTTCGGGCATAATTATGATAACCAATGGCAGTAAATATTACCAAAAAAAAGAAATGGTGTTCTTATTGGAACATTATGGAAACTCAGAACAGTGCGTCTACATCTTTGGACATCTTGACCTTGGATATCACTGAAATAAAATCGATTCGATCATGCAGTTTTTTCGATCTGAAAAATTTGAGTTATATATATTTTAATATGGTAATGGCGCCTACGGTGCTACCTCTAAAATTGTATATGAATCGTATCAAAAATATTTCACCATTTCCATTTTGTGAATTGTGTAAAATATAAAAGCTAAATATTAATTTAGTATTTTTTTTTCAAATTTTACTAACAAACATCTATAGAAAACAATATGGAAAGCAGAATTGAAACACTAATGTCGTCACGATTCTTGTCGTAGCGCATTGGAGGTCAATAGCCCAACATGCAAAGTTCTAATTTTCGTTGAATTGAACTAAGCACCATATTTTTGTTACAATTGTCGCTGAATTAAACACAGTTATGTAATAAAGAAACAAAAAAAAATGCCTGACTCAGTATATGGTAATCCATCATTATTTGCGTATAAAGAAGAAGTAATATGGAGAAAAATGAATAAATATGAGAAACAAAAAAAAAAAAAAAAAAAAACAAATTTAAATAAAAATAACTGAAGTTAGCCTCATAACAACAACAACAATAAGAACTCATTAAAAAGAAAAGTTGCTTGACCGCGCGCTACAAAACATAAACTAAATAAGAAGGAAAAAAGTTTCAGTGAGAAATTGAGCATAAATTTTGAACAAAACGAAAATGTCGAAGCACAGAGTTGAACTGAACTGAAATGAAGTAGCGGAGTAAGCAGAGGAAGCATAAATACTGGTTAGAGAACGAAAAAGTTTAAAAATAAACAATTCTTTTTAAAAGGCACAAAAGAAAATGTTTCGAGCACCATACCCTATTGAGCTTCCCATTTCCAAGTGACAACAATAACGTTTCGCTACACTTTTTCATGACTTTGATTTTTTGTTTTCTTTTTTTAACATTCTCATTGCTCTTTGTAACCTACAAATGTCAGTATTAAACAAAAACAAATCAAAAGAAAATACATTAAAATAGTCAAAGTAATTTGAATCATGTTAAAATTTGTTTTTTACTTATCAGAGTTTTTTTGTGCTTTTGTGTGACGTTAATGCGTCAAGCGCCGTTGACCACCGAAGACGTCAAAGACGATTAGACGAAATGGCAAAAGAATTTTTCTAATGTTTGTTTTTTGGTGTTTATGTGATTCAGTTGTAACTGTTTATATGTTTGATCCCAGCAAACATTCAGCAAGGCGTTGTTATATTTTTAATTATTTTTATTATAACAAATTAGCCTTTTCGATTTGCTATTCATGCAGATCCAAATATCAAAAGTATTGAATAGATATTTTTGATAGGTGCTGAGATTACATATAAAATAGCCCCTGGCAAGACAATTCCATCAATTTAACTCAAATTTTGATAAATACTCTTCCTAATCAATCGAATCACATCTCAATGATAAAGATAAAGAAAACTATAAAGATGTATTTTGTTGTTGGAAAGCTCTTTATCGTTAACTTTATCTTTATCATTGAGAAGAGAAAACGGGCATTAATCGAAATGTGATATAACATATATGCATAGTATTTTTTAAATTGATTAAAATTTTTCGTTTTATTTAATCAAATTTGAATTATTCATAAATTATTTTTCAAGAATTTTAATCTCCAAGAGAAAATGTTATTCATAGTTTGAGTCATAAGAAAATACGCGCTTGCCGTACTCTTGATAAAATTTTCTCAATCCATGATTAATTTCCTCATTTCTTTGCAAAATATATCGTTTTTATTTATTGTTATTAAATATTCAATGTCACAATCAAAACTAATAATTTATTAAAAAAAACATATTAGAACAAAACAATAAAATCACAAACAAAACAAAAAATATTGTAGATAAACATTGAATTCAAAGAACCAATTAAAAAAAAATGAAAGAATATTATAGTCGATAAGGACCACCCTTCACCAAAAAGTTTGTTGCTCAACGATTTCTATAGGTCAATTATTCCATTAAAATGGTGCAAAGTGGGCGAATCATTTGATTGTGACTAAGTTTACATTTATTTACTTATTTATCGAAGTCCTAATCCTAGTACAAAATATTTTATCTTATAATTAAGTATTACACGCTACTGCAAATTGTATAATTGAAAAATTATGTTTAAACTTAATAAAGAAAATAAATAGAAAAAAAAAAAACAAAAATAGATTTATATAATTTTTAAAACTTATACAATGTGACAATGAAAAAAAAAAAACAAAATAAAACCAAAAAAAAAAAAAAAAAGAAACAATAGCTCTAAATAGTATTATTAGAAAAATATTTGAAAAGCTAATTTTTAAAGATAATGACGTTGCGCTGGGAATGTGGGATGTGATGTGATGTGTGTTCCAAAGTGGCACTGAATATACGAAAAACTGACGCTCAGATGCCAGGCAGGAATAATTTGAATAACTCTATTAGATCGAGTAAATAGAATTTTGTTATACAAATTTGATTGTTCTTTATGAATAATAATTTTGTGCAACAAAATACTTTAGAAGATTATCAAAAATGTTCCCAAAAATTTGTTTAGCGTGCTGTGAGATGAGCTCATATTGCTTCAAGCCATGGACGTACCTAGCAATATCATTGTAGAGGACGTTTAATTTATTTTTAAACGTTAAGTTTATAAGAAAATTTTGTATTTTGTAGGATTTATAGAAATAAAAGTGTACTGGAGCTACCCGAAAATACGGTACGATGCAAAAATGTTAAATTTAAATTTCAAGTCCTGCTATGAAGTTTCTGCTTACGGTCGGACGGTCATGTGCACTATGCTGATCGAGAATATACAAACAGTAGAATCTGGACATTGCGAATCCTCGAGATACTTTAGAACGCTGCAGAGTCCCTCACAAATTTAATATACCATCGATGAACGGTATAAATTATAAATCACAAATTTTTCAACTTGATCTCACTCTGTTCATGAGTAAGGTGTGTACTAAATTTGGTCTCATTATCCCCATTTGTCTGTATTTTTTTTTGCGTACGCACAGACGGACGGCCATAGCCAAATAAATTTTTCTTTCGATGTTGATCAAGAATATATATACTTCATAAGCTCCCCGATCATTTCTTCTGGGCGTTACAAACGAACGTACAAACTTAGTATACCCTCGGTGAAGGGTATAATTAAGTTCAATCGACTATTAAACTGATTTGAAAGCAAATATTACGTGTTTACTGGGTAAACGAAGTAAATCTAAAATCGCTTCTAAATCGATTTCTCTTATTGCACTAATGTGCCTGCAAAAGTATAAAATACAAAATCAAAACAAACAAACAAAGAAGGTAAAAATAATAATAAACCAAATTTCATGACTTTGGTTTTGTTGCTGTCCGTTCGAACGTCACAAAGTGTTTATTAGCTTCGGTCTGCTGCAATTGACTTCGTTTCTAAGTAAAGTTAATTGATTTAGTTGGGTACGATTTATGTCAGTTACAAAAGCTTTTATTTTTAAACATTGTAGATTAATGATTAAAGATACTGAAACGAACAAACAGATACATTTTTATGTTGATCATTAAACATATAAGCAAAAAATCGATATTCGATTAAAATGCATCAATCATAATTTTATCGACAATCATAAAAGCACAGTCGGCATTTTGCGATTGTATCGTGTTGAAAGCGTATTATTTCTGTTGACATTTTCATGGTTAAATATTTTGCTAAACAGAGAAAAAATTGGGACTTACTTAAAATACTTTTCAGATTAATAATATCGATAGAGTTGTGGTTTATTTTGTTGTTATTCACACGACATTTGCTTACCTGAAAATATAAGAAAAGAAAATTTATTATTTTTTGTGGGAATTAATATAAAAAAAAAACATTTTAAAATAGAGAACTAAGTTATCGAGAATGTTTCCAGCCTCTTCGAAGTTAGGTTAGGGGAGCGGGAAAATAAATTTACTCCGTCTAATCTAGAAAGAGATTTGATCGCTCTATAAGAGATACATCCAATTCAGAAATATTGTTTTTTTTTTTTGCTTATGTGGTTATATTTTGTATATTTAGATCCGCAACTTCATTTATAGAGGTGAGAAAGCCTTCACGGAGGGAGGCATTGGAGCCTTGTTCTTGCAAGACTCACTTTGAAGGACAACATTTTAAAGGTTGAAATAAAATTCCAGAAATAAATTAAATTAACTATGAACACTGAAAACAATGGAAAAAAAAATTCTCACATAATGAGAAATAATTTTTCGCACAAGTGCAAGTTCGAGGAATAATTTTCAAGCAAATTACCTTTTTAGATTCGCTTCAAAGCAATGCTTGGTCTGGAATCTTTTGATTGCTGCTTAGATACCGACAAACAAGGCACAAGAAGAAAAGATGCACAGATGTAGAAGACAAACGAGCCAAGTCAAATACATGCAGGCACACACACACATAAATACATATACACACCGGACAAACAGTACAAATTGTTCACTTCGAAACTGAGCTAAATGACAAGCGCTGCTGCTGTGCTTGAGTCAGTGGGCTACAGTTTCCAAGAGTCCAATATCAACATGAGCATGAAGAAGAAGACGAAATAAACGATAGTATAGCAACCAAAACAAGAACAAAATATCGTAGCATGCATGTACAAAATTGAAGTGTGTTGCCAACAGAAAATAAATTGAAGAAAAAGACGAATGACAACTAATGGATCAGCTGTCAGCGGGGTATGCAAAGAACTCAACGTAGACTGAAATACAGACGAAGATATGATGTAGAGAGTAATGAAAAATAAAAAAAAAATAAAAAACAAAAACAACTAGGTTCAAGCTATACAAATCAAATGTGAAACAACAGCAAGTTGAAGGTTTGTAAAGCAAACCGAAACCGGAAATTGTCATGTTAATGCTCAGTTGTAGTCGTCGTCGTAGTAGTCTTTAAGTGGAAAAGTTACCGTAAGTGAAACAAAAAATTCTCGGCAAAATGTTGACGAAACAAACGAACAGCAATAGAAGACATAGACATCGTCATACAATAACAACATCAATAATACTGTTGATGAGACTAAAGACGAAGAAGAAAAGCAAGCTAAAAGCATTTCTTTCTGCTGCTGTTGATGTTAATGTTGTACCATTTCGAGAGCCGAGAGTCAGTGAGCGAAGTAGTGAGCAAAGAATGGCACTTAACAATTTTAATGAAAAGTAAAACGATGGATGCAGAAACAGCCACGACATATACAACAGCAAAACAGCAAATGGCAATCAAACGTAACGAACGCAAATGATAATACATAACTGAAAATGACAACTATGGCAACGACAAAGTACTGTGGCAACTGTCTGTCTACGACTATTTGTAGAATTTTTACATTTCGTTTGGCTCAAAAATAAAAAATAGACAAATGCAGCAGAAGTCATAAGAATTTACATTATTGCATAACAAGATGTGTAAAGAAAAGCTTACAAAAAAAAAAAAAAGAAAAGAAAAGAGAAAAAAAAGAATTCTATGCTTTGCAAACTTTTTGCATAACAATTTGGGCGTAGCATTTCTTGAAAATGCATCCAATTTACATTTCAACAATGTTTTCATGTGAATAATGTATGTAAAAAGGCAGGAGTCTCTCATTTCTCAAAATCCATTATGTTGCTAGTTCGCTGCATACACTTTTTGCCATTTTTAACCATCTCTTTAAACCATTTAGCTCTCGCTGCGATTGTTGTTCATGCAACTAAATGTCACTTACGGAGATTCATAACTTTCGAGGATTTCGTTTTTGACCAAAAATTATTCAATATTGCAGTTTTTCTAATGGAAGAATGCCGTTATTGACAATAACCAGAGATATGCAACGTGTGTGTATTTTATAGCTGGTTACTTCGCAGCCACAATGACCGTCATGTGCTGGTCGCACTGAAAATAACTTTGGCTCATAACCATAAATCGTTTATTTCGTACACTGTCAGAAACTAAAATTTTCATATTTATACTACTCACGCAAAATTCTGGAAACGTTTAAACGTCTGTATATACTCTATCTATCGACAAGATGCTAGATAATTTTCTAAAAAAATGGATAAATTTGAATTTATTGTGTCCGGTTACGACCGACTACTTTATAACCTCTACTTTCTTTATTTGTATCTGGACAATTAACTTGAAGTCAACTGCTCCATTCTAAAAAGTGCGTTGCTCAATTTTTTTGAAAAGACAAATATTCAATTAAAATTTCATTTAGTGGCATAAATGAGCCATATTTCATAAAAAAATATTGTCTTTGGTGGGTTCAATAGCAATGAAGGTGTTTTCAAACACATACATATAAGTGTACTGGAGGTATCCGAAAAAATAATCCGATCCAGAAACGTTTTAAACTTGCAGATTCTTCATATGCAGAATCTGTGAACCATATTTGGTTCGATTATCTCAAGTCATACTATCTACTTTTTGCTCACGGTCGGACGGATTCGTACGGAGAATATGTATACTTAATAGGGTCTCCGGTCACTCTTTCTGTGTGTTACAAACAGATGCACGAACTTAATATGTATAATATTGATGAACTGTATAAAAACTACATCCAAAGGCAGTGGATCAAATTTAGTTCGCTTATCAGCGTCATTCCCGTTTTTATTTGCATAC
>JAWNPW010001394.1:0-11355 GCA_035078745.1 Diastata ussurica
ATCATTATGTCAAAAATTAACCCCACTTTCAATGTTAAAATATGTACTAAGTGTCACTTTGTAATTTGACAGATGTATAAAACTATTGGGAAATAAATAAAAAAAAAAAAAATAAAATATTGTGCATAGAAGCTTGTGCATGCGACTCAACAGCTCCTCGCCGCCAGCTTTGTACAGTTCGGCAGGCAGGACATCAGCACCTGCTGCCTTATTGTTCTTAAAACGAACAATTGCCGTACGCAGCTCGTTATAGTCGGGTGGTGGTACCTCAACACCATGATCAGCTACTGGGGTTTCCGGGTCCACTTCTCCATTGGCGGTATCTTCAATGCCCTCGGACATTCCAGGTGCATATCCTCAAATCATGGTCCTTAAATCGTTTTGCAGGGGTGGTCATCAAAAAGAGGGGGCCGTATCCGAGGCATATTTAACGTTTTCATTGGTTGGTAAAAGAATTGCTTCTGGCCATTCCCAGGTGAATGGCGATCAGTCGCGTTCCTCAGTTACGTGAACTTCTACAGACAGCTCCATCCTCCACAATAATAACAAATAAATAAATAATATATAATAATTAATACATAAAAATTATAAAGAAACTAATAAAATTATTATGTATACATGATATATTACTATACACAGTCTCTCGCTTTCTTTGTCAAAGTAGCATGTTTCAGAGTATAAAACTTAGTTTTGCGAAATATTAACAAACTCTTTGTAAGTCGATTTTCGAAATATTTTTCTTTTATAATTTGTTACTTGTCTTGAGCCCCTTTTACGGAGGAAGAAGTACACCCTAATAACCCTAGTAACCTTAATTTAAATAGTTGTAAATACTCTGACAATATTTCCGACTTGTTTTGCTTTTATTCGCATATATGAATTTGCAACGTCATTTAATAAATAATAAAATATATAAAATATGGGTCAAAAAATCAATTTATCTAAAGATTCTAAACTTATTATTAGTGCACAGTTTTTGATAATTTAAATAGTTTTTAATTATTATGCATCACAATGGGATATGCCTACGCTAGTGTCGCTTATTCGACAAGTAGTCGACTTAGTGTTAATTGTTTTGGAGTACTTGCACTTTTTCACTTTTGGTCAACAAAACAGCACTTTTCCATAAGTTCGGTCTTGACGGCTGTTTGAACTGTTCGTTGCACAGCATTAACATTTCACATGAAAAAGTAAGGGTGCTCATTTCGAAGTGGGTGAAGAGGTGGTTTATTATCATTTTCAGGCGTTTCAAATGTTCAGCTTTAGCAAAAACCCGTCGAACCATACGTGCACTCACATTTACTCCAGCTTTTTCTTCAATTTTGGTGGCAGAGTTATGCGAATTTGAAGCATCTATAAATATAGATTCCTTGTCAGCAGGTGGTTCAACTGTACAAGTTCTCTCTCACAACGATTGGATCTACGCTTCGGAGAGACCCGATGCAAATCCAACAGGAGCTGCAACGGCCAGAATCGTTACTCCAGCAACAAGCTGCAACGAAATTCTTTTTCCCAAAGGTGAGCAGATTTTACCGTCTAATCTGCTCTTAATTCTTCTTTTCAGAACCGGTGAAGAGCAGAATCCAGTGCTTATCCCTTGGTTCTGTTCTCTGTTGCCCTCACTACATATTTAGCTTCACCTCGACCAAATAAAACCACACCTCCAATAGTGCGTACACACCGTTCTCCAACATGGAGTTGTGCAGTATGTCACGAGGCTATTAGGAAAAATATTATGTCTTGGACAAAAGAATCAAAAGGGAGTTTGAACATTTATGTCAATGGAAACGGTATACCGACTGTTCAATACCCATAGATTATCGGGGTATCCTTCGACAATCTCCTCAGCTTCTCGATACATGCGGTAAATATCAGACATAGAGTGAATAGACGGAGCAAGGTCCTCAAAGCTTTGACAGGCACGACATGGGACAAGGAAACTGAGACATTATCACCACCTTCAATGCAATTGGACGTTCAATACTTAACTATGTAGCGCTGTCTGGACGTCATATATCATCGACACACAATGGAGGAACTTGCAAGCGGCGCAAAATAACGCACTGCGTGTGGCGACAGGATGTGTATCGATGATTCAGCAAGACCACCTGCATAGTGATCCGTTGATGCTCAATGTAAAGCTGCATAATGAGGTACTGTCCTGCTACCAGCAAAACCATCCAGTGCATCATTCAGTAGCGAGAGAAATTCCGCCCCGGCACATTCGCAAAGCCTGTCGAAGTACCGTAATGAAACAACACTTGAGATTCCCCGTAATTTGTGCTCGCAGGCTCACAAAAAAGTACTCAGCCAATTACATCAAACAGCAGTGGCAGATGCTATCAGATGAAGTGAGTCTTATAAGGTCCTTGATCAGATACCACCAAAAACTAGCACTAGCGAGATATAGATGCCAAGATCTACCCGAGCAACACTTGCGCATTTAAGGTCATGATGGTACCCCTTATTAAATGAACAATGAACATCTGTTCTGACTGCGCCCGAGGCCCACATGACATCCACTACCTCTTTAGCTACACTAAACATCCTACGCAACTGAAGACACGGACCTAAGGGCTATTGAAGCCGCAAGCTGCTTGGGCCTAGCCACCGACTTGATCTGACTATTTATTTATAATATTTTCATATCACTACACATAAACACTCATACAAATAAACACTACACATCTTGAACCATATACCTCAAGCTTTAACATCACGAGTTCATCATACACCACACACAAATATAAACATATAAACATACATCACACACATCCATATCATCAATATATATATTAATATATATAAAAGATTTGTATTTTATCGACCTTCACTTGTTATGATTTTGTTGTTTTATTCAGGCTCTAGGTCCAGATTTAAAAAAAATCTTTTTTTTTTTTTTAAATTTTTGTTTATTATTTTTGTTCTTCAATATTTCGAACCCCTTTGGTGTTCGTCTTCAGGAACTTCCTAACAATTATAACAAATATAACAATAATAACACTATTAATACAAAAAAAAAAAGAACATTTGAAAACATTTAAAAACTTAAAAAAATTATTACAAAAAAAATATTTTTGTTTATGTTTTGTTATTATGTGTCTGTATATATGTGCGTATTTCTCCGTGTCTGTTTTGTAATTTATTCGTTTTGTTGTTGGAGTATTTATTATGTGTAACATTTCTATTGTGTATCTTTTTTTATAATTTGTTTCTTGTTGTAATACTCGCGCTTTCTCTAAGTCGGAAGAGTGTCCCGTAAACAGACAGTGGGCCGATAGTGCTGTTTTATTGTCAATTGTTCCTTTCCTTGTTTTGTAGTCAGATTAGTGAGCGGCTAATCTTGTCCTTAATTTTGATTTTGTTGTTCCAACATATATTACATATGCTAGGTCCGCCACCATTGCATGGAATTTTGTAAACTACGTTCGCTTTGTCCAATTTGTCTAGTTTTCTTTTTGTGTTTGAAAATAAAAGTTTTAAATTGTTGTTCGTTTTTAGAGCGATGTTAACTTTGTCTTTGTCGTATATGTTCGAATGTACTATCCTATTAGAGAAACCTGGTACGTGTGTCAGTGATTTGTATATTTTTGTGGTTTTTTCAGTATTTCCCTCGTCAAGTTTTTTAATTGCGTTTCTTATAATTTCCATTGCCGTTTTTTGTGGAAAGCCATTTTTCTGTAATATTGTTTTTATCCTATATATGTTGTCCTTGCGATATTGTACATCACAAATTTTTAAAACTCTCCTTGCGAACTTGTGTGCCGTATTCATCATTACATGTTTCGGATGACTCGAGTGAAAATTTATTATTCGTCCAGATGCTGTAGGTTTTTGATACCAGCCGATTTAATTGTATTATTCGTCTTCGTTATCAAAGTATCCAGATATGGGAGTTTTTCTTCTTCTTCCACTTCTTTTGTCTATAATTTAATAATATAAATTGTTTAATGTTTGTAGTGTGTCATCTATTGTATCTTTCTTGATTATACAAAATAAATCGTCCACATATTTAGTAACCAATCTGGGTTTTGTCTTCAACTTGTCCAATGTTATGTCTAACAACTCCTCCATGAATATATCTGAGATGATTGGTGATGCTGGTGATCCCATTGGCATTCCTTTCAGTTGTTTGTAAATTTTGTCTTTGTGTTTGAAGTATCTGTTTTCCTTAACACAGAAAGTCAGTATTTCTATAAAAAGTTCTTTTGGTATGTCCGTATAATTTTTTATTTTATCCCACTTGTTCCTTATGATGTCTATGGCTCTATTAACAGGGATGCTGGGAAACAATGATATTACGTCAAAAGATAATAATGTTTCGTGTGTTGTTAACCCTTGCCTTGAACTCGACGGCCTCTTTTACATTGTATTGTGAGTCTTTGGTCAAATGTTTTAGAATGCTTATGATGAATTTGCATAGTCCGTAAGATGGTGAATTCATTGACGAACATATTGGTCTTAGTGGTGTTCCTTCCTTGCGTATTTTTTGGTAGTCCATAGATTCTTGGTGCTGTAGCCGTACTAGTCAATAATTTATATTATTCTTTTAACGTAATAATATCTAATTTAAATAGTTTTTCTACTAATGAGTTGTTCCGTGTTTGTAATCTGGTGGTAGGGTCATTCTTCAAACGTTTGTACGTGCATATATCTTGTAGAATATCATTAATTTTTTTGTCATATTCTAATTTGTCTATAGCTACCGTGATATTGCCTTTATCTGCATTTAATATTAACAAATTTTTGTTATTGTTCAGAAATTTTTTGGTTTGTTCCACTGTGTTGAGCATGGCTCTCTCATTCGTTGTTAATGATCTTTTGTTTAAATAGTTATCAATTGTTGTTACAAATTTGGTTCTCGCGATTTCTAGATTCTCCTTATCCTCGTTTGTGTGTATGATGTCTTCTCCATCTGCAATACATTTGAAAAGTGGGAACTGGTGTTTTTCAGTCGGTAGTGCGAACTTTAGACCTATTGATAATAACTTTTGAATACTTGTTGGGATTTCTACGTTCGTCTGATTCGCGAACCACTCTTTGTTATGTTTCATGTAATTTTTGTAGTCATGGTTTTTCTTTAGATCTTAAAATTTTTTGATTTGTGTGTCTTTTGTTTTTCTTTTTAAACTTTCGTAAATTGTTTTTTCACTGGTCGAAAAAAGTGTGTAATCGTCGTTATCTTTATTCTGTTATATTTGTATTATTGCATTTTCTAATTCTGTTTCGATGACCATTAACTTTTCATGTTTTTGTTTAATTAGTAGGTTGAGAAGTTTTAAGTGAAAGTTTTTTATTTTATTTTTTAAGTAGATTGTCCATTTTTTGTAGTGATGAATTTTGTCTGAAACTATCGTTATGCTAGAAAAGGTGTTTTATGTTCTTAATAGAATTGGTGATTGGAATTAAGCCAATTTAACGATTTATTCTGTATAATCAAGAAAGATAGATGACACATTACAAACATTAAACAATTTTCATAGACAAGTACAATTTACAAAAGAAGTGGAAGAAGAAGAAAAACTCCCATATCTGGATACTTTGATAACGACGACGAATAATACAATTAAAACCGACTGGTATCAAAAACCTACAGCATCTGGACCAATTATAAATTTTCACTCGAGTCATCCGAAATATATAATGATGAATACGGCACACAACTTCGCAAGGAGAGTTTTAAAAATTTGTGATGTACAATATCGCAAGCACAACATATATAGGATAAAAACAATATTACAGAAAAATGACTTTCCACAAAAAACGGCGATGGACATTATAAGAAACGCAATTAAAAAACTTGACGAGGGAAATACTGAAAAAACCACAAAAATATACACATCACTGACACACGTACCAGGTTTCTCTAATAGGATAGTACACTCGAACATATACGACATAGACAAAGTTAACATCGCTCTAAAAACGAACTAAAATTTAAAACAATAATAAATATATGTTGGAACAACAAAATCAGAATTAAGGACAAGATTAGCCGCTCACAAATCTGACTACAAAACAAGGAAAGGAACAATTGACAATAAAACAGCAGTATCGGCCCACTGTCTGGTTACGGGACACTCTCCCGACTTAGAGAATGCGCGAGTATTATAACAAAAAACTAATTATAAAAAAAGATACACAATGGAAATGCTCCACATAATAAATACTCCAACAACAAAACGAATAAATTACAAAACAGACACGGAAAAATGCACACATATATACAGACACATAATAACAAAACATAAACAAAAATAATTTTTTAGTAATAATTGGACACTCACAACAAGTGGACGAAAAATTGTTTACTAGTAAGGAAATAATTGTTATTTGTTATTTATTGAGTTAGTTTTTAAATGTTTTCAAATGTTCTTATTTTTTGTATTAATAGTGTTATTATTGTTATATTTGTTATACTTGTTAGGAAGTTCTTGAAGACGAACACCGAAA
The DNA here is from genome assembly GCA_035078745.1 of Diastata ussurica. Taxonomy (NCBI): domain Eukaryota; kingdom Metazoa; phylum Arthropoda; class Insecta; order Diptera; family Diastatidae; genus Diastata; species Diastata ussurica. The sequence goes on from JAWNPW010001394.1 coordinate 6,454, forward strand.
TATTGAAGAACAAAAATAATAAACAAAAATTAAAAAAAAAAAAGGGTTTTTTTAAATCTGGACCTAGAGCATGAATAAAACAACAAAATCATATGTATATTAATAACATTTTCAATGTTAAACAATTAAGTTGCAGCCAACCAGTTGTTACAACAACAATGGTACCTCATCGAATTTTTGAAAGGTGAGCAGTTAATTCCGGGTACACTGCTCGGAATTTTGTTAATTAGAGCCGGAGTGGAGCCGAATCCGGGTCCTACGATCTGGATCTGCTCAATATGTGATTTGCGAATCACTCGCAATGCTACCTCGGTCAAATGTACCGTCTGCAACAATTGGTGCCATCTGAGATGTTCAGGCCTAGCCAGCCACCGCGATTGGTCGGAGAGCTTCGTGGCGAACTGTTGTGGTAGCTAGTATTACACAACAACTCTAGCACAACAGGCATTTACTAGGGGTGGTACTGCGAATATAATGTCTCCAAACAGAGTAAATGCTCAGATGCGATGCTCTGTTTGGTATGATACTATAGCCAGAAGCAACAGGCCTGTGCAATATAATAGCTGCAAAAACTGGTGCCACTTGAGACGATTCACAAACATGAGAATTAGAAGTCAATGGAACGAGGGCTTTATTGCCGAATGTTGTCCACGCACACATATGACCACAAATCCAACATCGCCGATTCCTGATACCTTGGCGCAACCAACACCTCTTCAAGCAGCGTCGCAATTCTCGCCGTCTCAATCACCAGCACCACAGCAGCAATCTTTACCAACACCGTAACGACAGCTCAGACAGCTTCGACAGTACTTGTACCTTGTCCAGCTCAAATAATTTTAACATCATCAGAAGGGATCGAGACCGGAACCATGGCGGTGGACTAGCTTTCATAGTGAAGCGTAATGTATCCTTTAAGGTTACAACTCCACCCAACTCTCCCATGCCTGACTCATTATTGGAAGCGATGAGCATTGCTGTCAAAGCAGGTGACAGTGAAATCGAGTTAATAAATGTATATATTCGTGATCACCGTGCCGGATAAGCGCAAGTTCATGTACTACAACAAAGCCAACTGGCATGGCTTCACGAACCTGGTTGCAGAAAAACTTCAACAACTGCCACCACCCACTGATGCCAGGGGGGGTGAGAGGACACTACGAGAAATCATCCTCTTAGCGGCAAAACGCTTTATACCGGCAGGGCGAATTCCGAATGTTCGACCTAGCTTCCCAGCAGAGGCAGCGCGTCTCGCAGAACAACGCAATACATTACGCGAAGATAACCCAGCTGATGAACGAATAGCGGAGTTGACTGTTAACATCAACAAACTGGTCAATGAGCATCGTCGGATGAAATGGCAAAGTCACCTTGACGAGTGCGCTACAGGTTCAAAGAAGCTATGGTCAACTATACGACATCTATCTGGCGCGAGTAGCAACGAACATCTATTTGCTATAGCGTTTAGCGATAAACAGCATCTTGATGCCAAAAAATGCGCCATCGAATTCTGTCGGCAATTTATTGGGCATCCGACAGAAAACGACAAGACCGAGAGAGCTGTCCTTCGAAAAATTACAAGCCTTAAGAGAGATGCGGTACCTTGCTACTTCACGACAGCAGAAGTAGTAGCACCAATCCACCGTGCGAAACCCTCTAAGGCTCTTGGTCCTGATGGCATATCGATGCTGATGCTCAAAAATTAGGGAGCAGTTGCGCAGGAGTATCTCACGCATATTCTAAATGCTTCGGTTGATCAATTGATCATCCAAGATATTTGGAAGACTGCGAGTGTTATTCCAATTCTAAAGCCTGACAAAGTAGCAATAGATGGAGATTCGTATCGCCCGATCTCCCTACTGTCACCTGTTGCAAAGGCTTCAGAAGCGCTGCTGCTACGATCCCTGGAAGAGCATCTAAATTCAGCACAACACCAATATGGGATTAGGAAAGCGCATAGCATAACAACAGCTCTGAACATCATCACCACGCACATTGCGGATGGACTCAACAAACAAAGGCCTTTTGAGCGCACAGTTGTTGCAGCACTTGATTTATCCAACGCCTTTGATACAGTATATCACGCATGGTTAATGCAGGATATCCTAAACTCTGCAATGACTAAAGATGTCCAGCGATGGGTTGCCAATTACCTTCAAGGAAGGCACGCTTATGTAGAGTATAGAGGACCAACGTCAAAACCCCGCAAGATAAAGATGGGAGTTCCACAGGGCAGAGTTTTATCACCGGTCCTATTCAACCTTTATCTTGCGAGCCTTCCTGCACCACCAGATGGAGTCTCAATAGTGTCGTATGGAGATGATTGGCTTGTCTATGCCTCTGGTATAGACATTAACGACAAGAGTGTAAAGATTTCAACATATCTTGCCACTATTGCAGGCTTCATGCGTGATCGAAAGCTGACGTTGAGTCCATCGAAATCAACCGCGACACTTTTCACTTCATGGACAAAGGAAGTCAGAATGACGCTGAATGTCGAGATCGAAGGGTGACCGATACCAACTGTATCTAACCCGAAGATTCTGGGTGTCACCTTGGATAACCTACTGACTTTCTTGACGCATGCTAAGACCATTGGGCATAAAGTGAAGAAGAGGAATGAAGTTCTGAAAGCACTAGCTGGCACAACATGGGGCTAGGACAAAGAAACGATCCTAATAACATACAAAGCGATCGGCCGCTCAGTGCTAAATTACGCAGCCGCAGTATGGACTTCATTCCTAAGCGCAGCGCAATGGCGTGGTTTTCAAACGATACAAAACAATGCACTGCGCACTGCAACCGGATGTGTCCTAATGACGAGTGCGGAGCACTTACATGAGGAAAGTGAGTTGCTAGGTGTCCAGTAGTACAACTTGTTGATCATTCAACAGTTTCTGCTGACATGTCATCAGCCAAGACACCCGAACCACCAGCTACTATTAAAGGTTCCACCCCCTCGTCATATCCGACAGGACATAAGACGCTTTGGCCCAGATATCGAGCCGTTCACACCACCGAACAGCGATCGCTTGTCAATCAAAAAAGCGCAAAATCTATTACACCAAGCGATGGTTACCTCAGCCCTACAAGGCTACGGGTGCATGGAGTCCTTGGCGACCATCCACCTGCAGTTGCCAGCTTTGAGAGACAGCTGCCTAGAGGAACGAGAGTTGTGTTGGCCCAACTCAGATCCGGATGGAACAATTACTTAAATTGCTACCGTGAAAGGATAGTTCCAGGTATGCTAAACCGTTGTCCAGCCTGCAATGGTAGTCCTCATGATACAGTGCATCTGTTTAATTGCCCCCATAGTAGAACCAATCTTTCAACAATGGACCTGTGGGCGAGGCCGATCGAGGTAGCAAGGTTCCTCGAGCTGAGCACAGAGGAACCTTAGTGTTGTAATGCTCACTTCAACATCTTTATATCTAAACATATAAATACATTAATACTTATCATCACACAATCACATATTCATTCACACACATACACATAAACACACATCAACACCAAAGTGAATTAACAAAATTCTAAAATCGCCCATAACCTTTCAGGAAGAAGACGGGGAACAAAAGTCGTTACAACAACAACAACCTCAATTTAAAGGTGAATTCGTAGCGTATGATATCAGTGCGGATTTTCAAGATAAAGGCAAACTTTTTTTAATATTTTCTCGACTTCATCGATGTTTTTCCGCACTTTTTCGTATGAGAACTACATCTTCGGTATAAATATTTGGAAAGTATGAGTGAGTACATTGCATGTTTGTTTGCAAAAATCCGTCAATAATTGAACAGGTTATTAAACTTTTTCCAAAAACAAATATTTGAAAAAAACTAAAAAAATGTTCCTTTTTTTTGAAAATACACAGAGACGGCATATGAAACTATATATACCATTGGAAAGGTCTAACATTCTTCTTTCCAAAACTGCCACGCAATCGGAAATCACTGAATGATGAAAAGGAGCTAGCGCCAAAAAAATTTAAAAACTTTATTATTCCTTTTTTTCGATCGAGACGAAGTGCACACTGGCCCATTTGGACTTCATAGCTCGATTTTGTTCAACACTTTCTTATTTTCACATAAACGAAATTTGTTGAAACATATATTTTTTTTGTTCTATTATACATTAATAAAAACATAAGTTGAAAAAAAAAAAAATATCATGCGTTCATGAGCTTATGAGCTCATGCGATGAAGGTTGATGCAAGCTACGATTTTTAGTTTTATTTCTTCGAATTTGGAATAGTTCGATTTTCTATTACTTTAATTCTTGAAAAATAAAAAAATATGCGTTTTTCTGAACTGCTTTTATCGATTTATTTAAAACAAATTTTAATCGAGATTGATAAACAATCCCTATATGCGTGCGTTTCCTATATTTCAAATAATTCTTTTCCCATATATATTTCTTAAATTAAATCGTCGAAGCAACTATAGTAACTAAATATTGTGAGAGCTTTCATAGCTGTTTTTCACCGTGTATATTTCCTATATATATTTCTTAAATTAAATTATACATTTCTTAAAATCGAAGCTAATAGAGTTACTAAATATTGTGAGAGCTTTTATAGCTTTTTTTCACCGTGTAAAGCTTCGCCATTCAAAGCTTTTTTTTTGTTGTTGCTTGAATCGTCCGCCGGCCATCACTGCTCTAGACGGAGAGAATGATGAGAATAAATAAATAAATAATATATAATAATTAATACATAAAAATTATAAAAAAATAATAAAATTATTATGTATACATGATATATTACTATACACAGTCTCTCGCTTTCTTTGTCAAAGTGGCATGTTCCAGAGTATAAAACTTAGTGTTGCGAATTATTAACAAACTCTCTATAAGTCGATTTTCGGAATCTTTTTCTTTTTTAATTTGTTACTTGTCTTGAGC
>JAWNPW010001398.1:0-11344 GCA_035078745.1 Diastata ussurica
AATATTCAAATACCAATAAGTTAAAACTTCTATTTTAAATGTTGTATATCGATAAAGTTCATTATGTTTTTAAGTCTGTTTTCAAATCTTTAAATTAAAACCGCTTCACAAATTTCCACTAAAGATGTTTGGTTTTTTTGCATATCTTATTTTTTACTTTTAAGCTATCCAAAAATGCACGGGGTGCGAAAAAATAACACTTTTGCACATATGGGGGATCTAATATACATATATATATATATTAAAAAATTAGATAGAAGGAGTTGAGATAATCGAATCAAATTTGGCACACAGATTATGTGCCTCATTTGCAAGCTTTAAGAGTTTATGGATCGGACCATTTTTTCGGGTACATCAATGTGTGTTTTTTTCATGCTTTTGGCACTTTTATGGTCATAAATCCCAGAAAATATAATATTTTCTTAACATTATTTTTATTTTGCCAAAAACTGGGCGCGATTCCTTCACAGTTCACTATTTTATTCGAGTATTTGTCATTTTGAAAATTTGAGCAACGATCTTTTTACAAAAATTTTCAAACAACGAAGTTGACTTAAAGATGCAAATAGAGAAGGTGAAGGTTATATAAGTAGTCAGTTCTAATCGACTAAAACGTTCTTTCTGGTTTTTAATAAGCTTTTTTGTACGTGTTGTTTTTGTTTCAATAATATTCTGCCCATATAGAGACTACATATGTATATGGCAATTTAAGTTCCATCCTTCCAGTTTTTATTTCCATCGATATACAGATAAACAGATGACATGTTGGATAGATTTTGATGCTGATATACTTTGTTCGTTCCACGGTCCGTCCGTGTAGTGTAATAACTGTAGCTTTGGACGCCAGCTGAAGTTCTTAACTCGGATGTTAGCTATAGCTATTGGGTCCAGCTCATATAGTGTGATGATTTTAATACTAAAGCAGAGCTAACAAAATTAAAATACAAACAATATAATCAACTTGAAGTTTAAACATCATTTTATTCCTCTTCTTTTAAGTTTTCTTTATGCTGTAAACAACATTTGGCGCAGTTTGTTATTATTATTCGCACTTTTTTCATTACTGTTTACAAAAAAAAAAATATTTTTTTTTTTTAATAAATTTTTATATTTTCATGTTTGAATAATAAAAACACAAGTTATGTATAGTTTTTCCCTTATCATATTCAGGCAGGCATTCAACATCAGCAACATCCCCTTAAAGCGGATTCATGCTTTCTCGCTCGACCTGTCTGTTACTTTCCTTTTTAAAAATTCTACACTCTCTCCCTCTCTCCTACTCACTCTTGCTACTGCACTTATTATTTGAAATAGCAAATGATGAAAAGAAAATGCTTTATAAATGGAAGTGAAAGCAAAAAAAAAAAATTTTAAAAAACGACGTGAATTGGGATGTGAATGCGAAGCAAGAGAGATGAAAGGATATGAAATTATTTTGATGATGATGATGATTTTTAATGGCGGTCGGAAAAATATATTCTTGATACGGTTTTTTTCTTTGCACAAAACATTATTTTGCTTTTTTACACAAGTATTTATAATCAACATATCATCTACTACCACTGGCAGAACAGCAACACCAATTTGAGGTGTGTGTTCGTTATCCGTCACATGAAAACAGCAATTATTATCGTTATTATTTGCCAACAGCATTTTTATCCACATCCATGTTTTCGAGAGTGCTTCAACTCAATATGGGCGCCTATCAATAGAAATAGCACCAAAAAAGGGAAAAAAATCTGAACTGGTATCCTTAAGAGACTTTGAGAATAACTACATGGCTCACACTTGCAAAGCATGGCCCAACAAAAATTAAGGCAAAAATATTAATCGATGGAAATAAAATAATTTATAATGAATATCTAAGTAGCAGAAAGACTAAATGGGAGAAATCTAAAACTTCTTTGTCGCACCGTTTTAAGTAATAGTTTCAGATTTCTAACGCAGATTGTTATTTAACTTTTGCGTTATTTTGCAGTTATATGCTTTCCCATATTGCTCACGTAACTAACCGAATGCATTGATTTTTAAAAAGGTTGGTACAGTATGTTCAAGTAAAGAAGAACCAAAGTAGCGCAAGTATGGTACCCCTTATTGAAAGCTAAAAATTATAACCTGATCGGGTTTAATCTTTAGCCTGCCGTTTGAGACTAAAAGTCACAATATTCGATTTTGTCAAAAATATACAATGTTTAGATGGACGAATATAAAAGCATCACCTGCAACAATTTTTGTCTTCCTTATTATTAGAAGACGCGCCAAAATAAAATCCATTGATCAAAATCGTAAAATTTTTTTTAACGGATTTTTAAAATTTTAATACTATTTTTAGTAGATATATGTAAAGTTAAATATTTAATAATTCTAGCAAGCATCTCATAATGCGACAAGGGGAGCTTCTGCAACCATTTGAGGGGCGTTCAGTGTATGGTCGAATCCGAGTGGCTAATTTGAGAAAGATTTTCATGGAATAAAATTTTACGTAATCGTAATATGGTGTCAACACATCAGGAGAAGTGATAATCGCACAGAAAATTTCTTTTCTAAAATTCGAAATAATTACACTGTACAATACCAAAAGAAATAACAAGGTTCTGCCAACGGATTCTGGTAGAGGGAGGCAAATTTGTTGCTGTTTGTTAAATAGAATAAAATTTCTCATATTTTTGGTGCCATACAGTTATTGTGTAGAAAATTTGTGGCGTTTTTTTCGCAGCCGATATATTGTACTTTCAAATGAATGCTTGTACTCATAGTTTTATTTATAGATATTATATCTCGAGCATTCTACATAGCATTTTTTCATACACGCGATATAATATCTCGAGTTTTTGATGAAATATTTTTCTATACACCGGAACCCTCTAAAATACAGTTTTGTAGGACATTTTAGAACCAATGCTGAATAAGTACGTACTTAATTCTTAAGCACATCTTCAGTTTTGACTTATTTCTCTTCTTATTTTTTGAACTTTGGTGTATTCAGAGACCTTGTAAAATGCACAATTTGAGGAGAGGAGAGGATGAATTCCAGCGCAAACGAAAAATCCAATGCGCAAATGTACACTTTTGAAGCTGGTCAGCGGAAATCAACACCACAATATTCCAATGAGACGTTCTCCAAAATATAGAAAAAAAAAATAAAAACGCATCCACATTTTTAAAATTAGAATTAGAGTTTATTCTATTCTTCCAAATCACTTTCCAATAAAATAATCCAATTGTTCGGGGTGATATATACAAAACTAACTAATTGCTCGGTTTGTTGTTTATCGACTACTCACTAAGATATCAAAATTACAAAGTTCATGCTCACATTAGAACAGCTACTTATTTGAATTACAAAAAAATCTATTCAAAGCTGCGACAAAGAGATAGTTTAACTTCGTTTTATACAATAAAGCCAAGACAAAAACGATCAAATGCAATTCTTATTGAAATAACTTAAACTAGGCTACAAAATGCGTTTTGGCCTAAACAGACCTTTAGTAAAATTTTATAGCGAACATTTTCGGGGAACATTTTAATTCTTAAAAGTTTCATTTTAAAGGACTTTTTTAGTAGTTTAGAAAAAAAGGGTTACAATGACCCATGAGAATAGGAGCTAGACGGTGCAAATGTTCCACAAAAACGTTGCCGGTAGTTTTTTCCATAAAGTTCCTGCACACATCCTATACCCAAAATGTATAGGACGTGTGCTTTCCTACGGGGAATCACAATAAGAATGAGCAAAATGGGGAAACTTTGACCCCTCCTAAAATAAAACTCAGACGTAAACTTTCAAAACGCCGATACACGTATATTTTTTTTTTGACTCCCTCTACCAGAATCCGTTGGCAGAACATTGTTATTTTGGAAAAATTTTAGTTTTGCGGTACAGTGTTATTTGCTGTCCTACACTGAGAAAAATATCAAAAAAAAACGTTGTGAAAACATCAACAAACCGTTTCATTTCCCAGCCAACACTGCATATTTTTATTTTGTTCACGATTCCGTTTCGATTCTTCAAAACTGCGCAGTGATGAATTAAAGTTAGCGAGTCATATTTTATAACTGAAAAGTTAGTAGTTCAACACTAAAACACTTTCATTAGACAAGTGAAAAAATTGGAGTTTTGAAACGGCGCTGTTATTAATTCAACACTATAACCACGATACAAAAAAATTATATTTTATGAATTTTTTTCATAAAAATTTAATATTATGTCTTTTTTCTATTGTGGAATTTGATTGAAACACAGGGTAAGCCATAAACCCACCAACCAGCCGCCAAAATCTCAGCCAAATTATATTGTAGAGATGTAAATTTTTGTAACAACATTCATTAAAAACACACACCCCGACTACTCATATGATAATCGAACACTCTAACCACTAGGCCAAAGCAGCTTCGTTTATTACTGCGCAAATAACATGCATATTTTATTTGGCGCAGTCATAACAGAATAGTTCATGGTTCGAACACCAATGGAAGCCAATAATTTTTTTATTTACTTATTTATTTTTTTTTTTTTTAATTAATTAAAACTAAGTGAAAAACAATAACACAAAAAAAGGCGAAGGCTTTCGTTAGGTTAGAGTGGTGAGAAAGGAACTGCCAGTTCCTCAAGTAGCGCATTTTTGATTATATTTAAATAATAATTACAAGTAAATTGCCTATTCTATACATTTCATATACAGAAAAAACAAAACGGAAAAACCTTTGGCTGCCAATGGGGTTTGAGCCATGGTCTTTGGCAAGTCCAGAGCTCTAACAACCGCGATCGCAATTTATGAAACGTATTACATTTCCATCTCAAAACTGGTATCGGCACGAATTTTAAAACGAAATCATGTTCAAAATAAAACATTATAGTTTCGAGATTTTTTTACACGTACACTGAAAAAAAAAGATCATGATAACTTGATATTATTAAGATCAATTTCCGATCATATCATTATTGTACGAAAAACTATCAAAATTATCCTGAAAAATATCAAATGGATAATTTGTATCAGATTTCTCAAACCGTTTCATTTCCCAGCCAACACTGAATATTTTTATTTTGTTCACGATTCCGTTTCGATTCTTCAAAAGTAATTTTAACAAAAAACTGTTGTTTGTTTAGTACGCGGTTTTGAGTCAGTTTGTTTCGTCAGTTGATCAAAAATATATGCTTTATAGGGTCTTCGGTCACTTCTTCTAGGCATATTTCCGAATCAAAAACTAAAATTTTTGCATTGAAAAATTGAAATATATGCATGTTATAAAATGTTCACGGATTTAGTCAAGAGTAATGGAAAAATATTTTTTTGTCTGCATAAACGCAGTTCGATGGCTCAGTTGATAGAGTGTTCGACTGTGAATAGAATAGTCGAGAGTTCGACGACGGCCGACTACGTTTTCAATTATTTACATTATTAAAATATATGCTGAACTACATTCTTGAAATAAAAAATAGTAGTATGAAATAAAAATAACATAAATATTTTTTTTCTTTTTTTTTTTCAGATCATTTTGATCTTAGCAAATCTCAAATTGATATTTGCGAAAAATATGCTTTTGATATTTCGATTATATCAAAGCTTTTAAAACATATCGGGCGCGAATTGATATGAAAAAGTGAGGATTTGACTGCCAAAAAATATACATTTTTTTCTCTGTATATTTGCACATTTTTCTAAATACTTTTGAAACGTTTTCCAGTTTCAACTCAAAACTATGCCTTGACGTATTTTTGAAACGAAATCAGTTTCAAAATATAACGTACCAGTTTTGAGATTTTTTTGTAGGTGTGGACTAGAAATCAGTCTTCCCAAAAGTGTGTATACTGTTGCCCACCCATTGGCACACTTAATTATGGTCAGAAAATGTAAATATTGTATCCAAAAAATTTGGTAAAAATATTAAAAATTGTGACCGTCGCATGCTGATAAAAATAAGCTTCCAGCATGTGCCTCTGCTGAACTCACTTAAATGTCAATGTCACACAGAAGGAGTCGAAAAATAAGTATAACTTGTCGCATCGGTTTCATCTTTTGGTTTGTGGTCGTGAATCAAGGCACGAATTTTCTGTTGTCCGTCAAGACGTAAGAAGACAAAAAGGAAAGTTCAACATCAAAGGCAACTACAAAGTTGCATGTTGCTGAGACACGTAGAACCATCATGATAACTGTTGTTCAGTCTGACCCTGAAGGTGAGTTCTGGCAACCAGTATTATTATGCAGAGCTACATATAGGGATGAAAAAGAATAACATGAATGTGTGAGTAAACTGAATTAATTTGCTTTTGTGTTATCGTCCAATTGCATACTACAGTCACGTACGAGAAATGAAAGTGGTAAACTATATTTAACTTACTCACTAATTTACGACCTTCGATAAAGTAGTAAGTAATGCTTGTAATATCTTGATTTCAATTATTCTCTGTATATAAATAACGAATTCATTCCAGACCAGTTTTCAACTGGGTGAAATACAACGGGAAAAAAACTAAAGAACGATTTTAAACGAGTTGGGATTTCCTGAATGATATCTATTTGCTAAATTGTATGTGGAGTGGTATATAATAGTAATCGTTGGCATGTAGGAATGGATAGTGCAGTGCGATAATTTTATTTTTTTTTTTTTATTTATATGGCACTACAACCGTGTGTCGGTCTTGGCCGCGTTAAGTAGATTTCGCCAGCTGCTGTATGATTATATAATTTAGTTTATATGCAATACCAAATGGATGATATAATTTATGGAAGTGTGTATATGAAAATTTTGATATAACTGCAGGTTAATGATATAGACGCTTCGGTGCACGGTGAAGATACTATTTTGATAGATTTCTGGTTTTTCTTACATTGTCGTTGTTTCTGTCACCAGCTGCCAGCAAGTAAGTAAATTTTTCGCTAATATCGTGATTTCAATTATTCCAATTAAATAAATACAACAATAGGACTTTCGCGGATATGTACTCAACTGTGGGCAACGACGCTGAGCAATATTGTGATGGATCGATCGAATAAGATGGGAAAAAAATGGGAAAGCTGCCGGGTAGAACCATGGCAAAGAAGTACAGCTGTGACGACACATCTCTCCATACAATTTTTTGTTCTTCACACACTTTAAATTAAATAATCTACACCCCGAAGCTATTTCCATTTCCACAAATAGTTAAATCAAAGTGTAAATAGTTCGATTTACTACGTTTTTGATGTGATAGCATCTTTGCGATGGGGGCTAGCTGGTAACAGAGCTCCGTTAAGCGTAACTAACAGCGTGACAACAACCATATGAAAATAATAATATGAGAAGTGTATTAAGTGACTGTAATCGACCTAGACACCACTTGTTTGCACCGGTCCTCTTGAAATTTGAATAGAGTCATACTGGCTATCAGGAGGGGTATATGGACTATATAATATATAGTATATAATATAATAAATAATATATAATATAAAGTATATATACTTAGTTTAGATATATAAAGTGGGAGTGGCACCTCCAATACAAAATGACCACTCATTTTATATGTAAAAATGAATGACTGAAGGTTTGTAATGTATGTATTCCGAAACTAACTCTCCGATTGCTTTGAAAATTCCATCATGTCTTTCCGGTTAGTACTTCAAAATTTGTACGCTAGGTGGCGCGAAACATCGATATTTTGAAAAAGGTTAATTTCTCTGATACTAACAGTCCGGTTGATTTGAAAGTTTCAGAATATTATGGTATTGAGGCATATTGCTTTCGCACATAAGCACTTCTCATAAAAACTTCTCTGGTAAAGGTACGACAATTCGGAGGAAGAGTAAAAGGAAGGATAGTTTGAAAAACTTTTGACCTTTGTTTTTTTAAATTTTAACATTTTTTTGAAAAAGTTTGAACCTGTTTTTGAAAAATTTTTAGCTATTTTTTAAAATTTGAACTCTTTTTTTAAATTTTGGAACTTTTTCTGAAAAATTTTGAACTCTTTTTTGAAATATTTGACCATTTTTTTGAAAATTTTTTAATTTTTTTTTTTAAATTACTGTATGTTATCATATAAATGTTCGCGAGTCCTCGGATTCATTGGTTTTTTCTCTGAGTGTATGTATGTATGTATACCGATTGCTTATATCGAAGGCAATAATGTGTTTCAATACAAACACGTCAATCATTTTGAAATTTACAATATTTTTACCGATCTATAAAATTCATATGATAAAGATATATATATCGACAAATAGGACTAAATGAAAAACCTTGTGTTTACCAAAAAATGCTACTACAAATACCATAATTCGAAATAAATTAACGTGCAAACATCTTTGATGTCACTCTGTTTTTTGTAAGCCTTATTAAAATTTCAAATGCTCTTGGTTATTAACACCTTGATTTTGGTGATATTTAAAGATCAATTTTACTTTCTTAAAAACGTCTTTCTCTAGAGCCGATTTACCTGTACTGGCATGAAAATTTTAACTATAGTATTAGTATTTTACATTATTCGATGCATATTTCCGATTCCTCACAAATACGGACATAGCGCTCTGCTTGTCTATTGGTAGCTCAGTGGTAGGATGCTGCCAATTCAGTTCCATTATTGCTTACTAACACACCGAACCGACTGCATATTTTACGACTTCTTCGAATTGCCACTCCTGTAGTCATATTGGGCATAGCATGACGTGACTAGTTATTTTGAAATCGAAATAGCAAAATAAGTAACCTTTGAACGGTCAGGCGAAATCTAGATACTACCTTTCAAAAGATCCCGTTGCAGGTTCCAAATAGCGAAGCTCATCGGTAAGGTTTCAATTATATTAATTTTCATAACGTCTACTTCTTCTCTGTTTTTAAATGTTCCCGACAGCGGCACACCTGACATTGCATCAGTTACCACATTTTCTGCTGTCTTCTGTACTTTATTCATATAAAGTAATCGAACGGATCTACAATGACAATTTTTTGTAAAAAAACCATTTTGTATCTGGTTGTGAGCACACTTAACAAATCCGCTAAAAATTTTAAAATATGAATCAAAACCACCACAAAGAATATGAAAATTTATTTATTTTAAGATCCTTCACCGGCATAAAGAACAAAAAAATATGAAACCTTTTCACATTACTCATCGCCCACTTCATCTTCTTAATCAGAAGCACAATATTTGGAGGTGAAGTAGCTGGCACGCATATCAACGCACTTTGAATGCACCGGACGACTACATTCATTGCATTTAATGGAGTGTACGACGGTCAATTTCTATGGTAAAAAGTTCAGACAGATGATACAGAAGTCGTCGCAGTTTCTCTATTCAAATGAAAGACATTTTTTCAAGAGACCAACAAAGTATGTTATGAATAAATTTTGGGTAAACACGATATTGAATCACAAAATACAATGACAAAACTGAAAAAAAAAAAAATTAATCACTCCCTTTTTTCTGAAAGAATTCACCCATTTATCGCACTTCAAAAATAATAAAAATCGCTTTTCTGTTTATTTATTGCAAATTTTCTTTATTTTGCTCACATCCTACTACAAAATGCGCAATTTTTTTTCGGTATCAACACAAAAACTTCGTAATGTTAACAATCACGACTCACAATACTCCGATCACTAGCACCTGCTAGAGCGTGCTCAAAACCGGTGCACTTCCCATATGTAACATCGAGCAAATGAAGTGCAGTCCGGGTTACTAGTGCGCACAAACAAGTAGTGCAGTTGCAGGCCATCCCATTTGCATTTCCCAATTGACAAATATCGCAAGTATCATGAAATCAACTTACTAATAAAAAAAAAAAATATGTTATATTATTATAAATAAAATAAAATAAAATAAAGAAAATAAAAAAATTAATAAAGTAATAAAGTAACAACACTGGTAGACAGTGAAAATATAACGTTTTGCAAACTAAGTTTTCTAAACTAATTTTGAACCTTTTTTAGCGGAACGCAATCATCAATGCAAAATTAGAATATTTAGTTTGCAAAATTCTGTATTGGCGTAGACTACCACTGAAAAAATCGTATTTCGCGAATTTCTCAAATATGGACTGCGAAAGATAAAAATATATGCGACCGCGTCTAAAAAAACGGTGTATACGACCAAAAAATCGAAATTTGTTTTTTGATGGTTTCTTCTACTTTAATGTTTTAAAAATGTGATGCAATCAGTCCGGGTCAAAAAAATTTTTGTTTTTCTTATTTTAGCCAATTTAAAAAAAAAACATTTTTTACTCCGACAAAATTTTTTCATGAAAATATGTTGTTTTAAGACGGTTTAGGACGTTTTCTTAAAATTGAAAGTCCTAAAAGTTTCATGGAATTGTTTAAACAAATTAAAAAAAAATTTCCATCTTACTCTGACAAAACTTTTTTATGAAAATATAGGTCTTTTTAAGAGCAATGTCATTCGGCGATCTGGTTGAGTAGATCAATAATAGACTGTGGGTTATGGTATTGTTGTCAGTCCTTAATCTGCATCCAAAATTTTAGATCTTTAGCTCAATTAGAAATTGTTTAAATTCGATTTGAAATTTCACACATTTGACTATTGCAACTTATAACAAATGCAGCGATGCTTGGACACTTATTTTATCATCAAAATCGTGTTCAGCAGAAAAAATTACATAAGAAACACCTATCTGAGTAATTATTAATATACAAGGTTACCAGAAATCGACGAAACTTTAATGAAAAACTTTGAACGCATTTTACTGGAAAAGTTGATTTTGGTCGTAAACACCGTTTTCTCAGACGCGGTCACATATATGATATTCGTGTTCACCGACGCCAATTTAGCTGGAAAAACCTAGATTGCAAAATATCATAAGTTCAATAGCATATATTAATATTATAAGATGTAATTTCACTAAATTCACAATAACTACGCCAAATTTTATCCGATTCTACCCATCTTGAGCTTAAAATGTTGACTGTCAAATGCTGTGGGACCAAGAAATAAAAAAGTCGATTTATAATTTCTATCTTCT
This sequence comes from Diastata ussurica, assembly GCA_035078745.1. Taxonomy (NCBI): domain Eukaryota; kingdom Metazoa; phylum Arthropoda; class Insecta; order Diptera; family Diastatidae; genus Diastata; species Diastata ussurica. The sequence continues at coordinate 10,950 of JAWNPW010001398.1, forward strand.
GACATAAATGTTTTAATTTCACATTTTTGTCAAAACAGTCAAAAATAGTACTAAAATCGAACTTTGACCAGATATATTTCAGCTTCCTTATATCCGATCTTAATCTTAATTTTGTTACCTTTGAAACGAGCTATTAGTTCAGGCGATCCAACTTATCGTTTTGGCATAACGTATATGTAAGTGGAACAACCTCTCAAAAACCTGACTATCGCGAATTTCTCGAAAACGGACTGACAGAGAACAAAATAGACATGACATTCGTGATCGGCGACCCAAAATTAGTTGAGGACCAAAGTTTGGAAAATGTTATACAAAAAAGTTTCAAAATTGTTGACCAGTGTAATTAGAAAATAATATAAAATAAAAGTAAGATTTGTCGCAGTCCGGCTCAGTGA
>JAWNPW010001399.1:0-11343 GCA_035078745.1 Diastata ussurica
TATCTATTTTGAAATTTTGGGGGGCTCCAAATCCGACTTAGAGCTATGGTCTCTTGACCAAAATTTCTCAGAATCACGTATAGATTACGTTTTTGCTATACGCTTCATCACAAAAAAAATTAACCCGCCCTAATATATATATATATATGCATATACTGTAGAATCCCACAAACCACTATGTGTTGATTTTTGTTTTTGTATCCCAAGTAAAATTAGAACCTCAAGTTCTAATTTCAGAGCGTTCAATGCATTAAAATGGTTCTAATTTCTGGACGGTTCTAATTTGTAAGATCACTTATGCGATCTTGTACGAAATCACCTACAAAATTGTACTAAAAATCATTGAATTATATCGAAATTATTTTTTCTATTTTTTTTCAAGCCTCAGTAGATAATTAATATTAGAATGATTCCACATATAAAAGGAAAATTTTGGTTTAACTTAACGTATTTTTGTTGAAACAACTAACAGAAATAATACAAAAATTATATGCATATTTACATTTCAGCTCATATCAAATACATTTTATTAGAATAAATACATTTTGTTAGAACAAATGGTCAATTTCAGTTGTATCAATCGATACATTGTTAGTGAAAACTTAATTTTTTATTTTCATATTATAACAGCATTGCTCATTGCTTTTTAAAAAATGTTTTGTTTTTAGTAATGATGAAACTGTACTCACTTGGAGCCTATTCCTGCATTTCGTTTTAATCAAGTTTTGCATCGAAAATATTTTTTCGACGTTAGCTGACTCCCTGAGCTATTCTAAAAATATTTGAAACAAGTGATTTGTTCATTTTATTTTTGATTTTCTTTACCTTTTCCCAAAACTCGCAAATGCTTAAATTTTGAATTCTCAAAGTTCAGCTAATGCTCTGAATTCGGTGTTTATTTGTTCAATCTAACAAATTTCAGATGGAAATAAGCGATTTACCAAAAATACAAAACTATTTGTTTTGCCAGACAAAACATTTTCTGGGGTGAATTTTAGAGTCATATTTAAAACTTCATCATCGAATTCACTCCATTTTTTAAATTTTTCTACATTGATTTTTTAAAGCATTTATAACAAAAAATGAAAATTATACTCCAAAATTAATTTGTTTTCAGAGCGACTTTTTTACAATATAACGGGAAAATCATGAATAAACACGACATTTTTGAGAATATGACCAGAGTTGCTAGAATACGCGTTGCAGAGTTGAATTGTTAATTTTCTAAAGTAAGATTTGGATGAATTCAAAATGTTTCGTTGAACGTTGTCGTTACAAAATTGTATTCGAAGCTGTACTGAAAAAGCCTGTGTAGGAAAGTAGAAATGCAATGAAACTGCACTGAAAAAGTACAATTGTTCAGAAAATATCATGACTGATGTACACTCTTAAATATGATTATTTAATTTCGATATACTGTGTAAAAACATTGATTCAATATTTAAAAATTTATTGGCACTTAGCAAACTTGTTATATTTTTAAGATTCTTGAAAGAATATTATAGAAAGTTAATTTAATTTCATCAATGAGTTCTATATTATTATTTTATTTATTTATTTAGATTATTATTTTTTCATTATGCGAGTTTGGAAATAGGTCAAAGAATGCAATTAGCTAAAACACTTCTGCATTTAGTGAATTTTTTTTGTTTCATTTTTTGCATACAAAAACTTAGTTTTACAACTATTGCCATTACGCAACATTTTATTGGTTTTTTGTAGTGGTACGTACCTTCTGCAATATTTTAGATACCCTTGTGAAAAGTTGTGTTAGTAATAGGTTTCAAGATTTCGAAAAAATTAGGGACACAATTATATTATTTAAGAACCGTTTAGCTTGTGACATTCTTAAGCAAAGCTCAGACTTGCATGAAGAACTAAAGAAAATGCGTAACATTACCATTAAAAGAAGGTACAAATTTTTTTAGAGACATGGATACCAACATTTACCCAAAAATAAAATGTAGCATATATCGCCTTTTGTTTATGTTTTGCGCGTCATATTTGTGCGAACAAATATTTTGTAATTTTAAAATTATTCAAAGGTAAGCTAAGGTCTGACCTGCGACGTAATTGTGAAGTAATTTCTGAAGTAAAATTTGATTTATTTCGCTGCAAAAATTCAAATTCGAAGAAGAAGTTTTTAGCATTCATATTAACACCAAAAATTTGAAGTAATTCGTGAAGAAGAAAAACAAAAATCAAAACAATAAAAAAAGTAAATGAATTTTTTTTCAATTGTTTGCTTGCATTTATTTTTTAACTGTCATTCAGTTTTTGTAAGTTTTTTTACAATTTGTTCGTTTTGCAAAAGTTTGCTATCAGGGTTGCATTAGAATGTACCACATTAAATCAAAATAATTCACATTACTTCTCGAAGTGAGAACTGCAAAAGTAGCCAGCGAAGCACAAAATTAGTTTTGCTCTACTTTGCATTTTTTTTTAAATGAAGTTTTACTTTCTTCACCATGTCAGAACATAGCTTAAGCAACGAAATTCCATTAGCGATATGCATATTCGAGATTTATAACGTATCAAATGCTTCAGTAAAGAAATTGATATAGAAAGTTTTCTTGAAAGTCACTCCACCTAAATTGAATTGTCATTTGCATTTTCTTATTCGAATTTCTCTCAGTGAGTGCTCTCAATTCTGCCGCACTAATAAACACACATTCTATGTATGTGTTGAAACTGTTTTGAATAAAACTAAAATGAAAAATAAATAAATAAATGATTAAATATATTTATACCACTCATCAAGGGTGTAAATGGTAAATTTAAAAATGGTAAATTTACTTTCAATGTATGTAACGCCTTAAAGCAAACTTCGGAAACCCCATAAAGAATATAGATTCTTGATCAGCATCTATACAGAAATTGATCTAGCTAGTCTGTCTGCCTGTCTATCTGTCCCTTGTTATGCCAACTAGTCCCTCAGTTTTTGAGATATCGAACTGAAATTTTACATGGAGTCTTCTTTTATGTCAGTTTCAGATGGATCAGATTTAGATATAGCTGCCATACAAAAGAGTAAAAATCGGTCAAAAAGCTCTTATATGGAAAACTTTTTTGTTTATGAAGATAATAACGAAATTTCGTATTTAAGCTTTAATAATCAATTCCATAATATCGCAAAAAATTGTCAAGATCGGATCAGAATTAGATATAACTACCATACAAAATGACTACATCAAAATCTGTTCTTCTTCTTATTTATTTGAAATTTTACAAAAAAAGTTATTTCTCTGAAAGTAATTGTCCGATTGATTTGAAACTTTCAGGATATTTTGGTATTGATATATTTCAGATGCGTACCTCAAAATTTTGCCGGTAGGTGACGCTAAACACCGAAATTTTATAAAAATAGTTATTTCTCCGAAACTAACTACCCGATTGACTTGGACTTTCATTATATGGTGGTATTGAAAAACGTTTAATATTTTATCGAAAATTTCGAAATTTTTTTCTTAAAAATTTTCAACTTGTTTTTAGAAAATTTCATCATTTTTTCTGAAAAAATTTCCAACTTTATTTTTGGAAATCTACAACTTTTCGTTGAAAAATTCACTGCAGATGAATGGTATCCCAGACGGCTTCGTAGCGAACCTTCCCTTGCGCGAACAATCTTTGAAACAAATTTTTGCTTCAAATTCTTTTTCTTCACCAGGGGTGAAAAAAAGGTCACAACGAATGGTTCGCGTACATTCGAGTCACGTTCGTTTCGATGAAAATATTTCTATTTCTTGTTTTGGTGCGTGGAGAAGAAGAAGAGATAGTAAAAAGAATGACAAACGAATTGTCAAAATCAATTGTTCGAGCATTGCGAATGTGAAATCTTCAAAATATTATAAATGGATTAATAACATTCCAAAATTGAAAAACTTGAAAAGAAAACCACGTCAATATATTTGCGTGGCCAAACACCAACAGCGAATTGAATTGAATTCAATGTAATTACTTCTAAAAACCAAAATAAATTTGATATAATTAATTATTTTACTAATTTAAGTGAAAACAAACCAAACCAAACTTGAAATTCAAAACTAATCTGTGTTTTGGCTGTGAAAGAGATTAAGACCGTAAGAAAAGTGTAACTTTTTACAAAAATTCGAGGATAATAACTATTTTTACAAAATTTCGATGTTTCTAAAAGTTAAAAAAAAAAGTTTCCCGCGGCAACTTATTTTGATGATTTGAGAAGCTCCTCCAACCATTTGAGTTGTGCGTGTTATATTTAATTCACAAATGGAAGAGACCTACAATTTATGGCCGAATCCGAACGGCTAATTTGACATTTTTTTTGCGATATTATGGAATTGATTATAAAAGCTTAAATACAAAATTTCATTGAAATATTTTCAAAAAAAAAAAGTTCCATATAATGGCTTTTAGCTATATATCAATCTGATCCGATCCGGCTGAAACTTTCGGATGAATTGAACTGACATAAAAAATAAATACAAAATTTCAGCTCGATATCTCAAAAACTGAGGGACTAGTTTGCATACCAACGGGCAGATAGAGAGACAGACAGACGGACATGGCTAGATCAATTTTTATATCGATGCTGATCAAGAATATATCGTTTATGGAGTCTCCGATGCTTCATTGAAGGCGTTACATACATTGTGTTGAAGTAAATATACCATTTTCACCTTTGTTGAATGGTATATAAAAGAACAGAATGAGCTGTTGTTGTCGTCTTCTTTTATGACTGTCCATGACGTTGATGCATCAAAGTGAGTCAAAGCAACAAAACATATGATAATTTACGCATCGTGTGAGTAGCGTAATCACCTACAAAAGTAATTCTCACTCATTAAAAAAACAATAGGGACTCCGATAAGTGATTGCAACATGATAATTGACTTTGTAATGAAACAAAATTTATTAATTTAATTTTTGATTTTGATCAAATATGGTTTAATCGATAGGCCTAATTGGTGGTAGTTTTTGAGCCGAATATGGAGCCCTGAAAAAAAATTTTACCAGGGCTACGAGCTTTCAAAGTTCTGAAAAGACCTTTTTTAAACCGCTATATCTTTTATACGGGTCGACCGATTTTAATGAAATGAGTACCGCTGTAAAGTGAATGAATAAAATTTTTTTTTATATATTTAAGTTCCACTGAAAAAAATTTTTCCTCATACAAAAAAATTAAATTAAATTTTTTTTTATATTTTATGAGAGAGAAGCGAAATAAGGTCATTTGGAAGAGAATGGAATTTAAGCAAATGTAGCGAAAACTTTTTTATTTATTGAGATAATTGGATGAAAATTGTAGTTAGGCTTTGCTCATCATTGTAGATCAAATCTAAAAATTATCCAGATCGGATCGGTTCCAGATATAGCTGCCATATAAGGTGAGACGTTGAATGACACAGCTTGTATGAAAAACTTTTTTATTTACGTAGATATGTTAACCAAATTTTGTATTTAATCTTTAATTATAATTTCTATAAGATCCTGAAAAAATTATCAAGATCGGATCAGTTTCAGATATAGCTGCCATATAAAATGAGACATCGAATGAAAATACATAGTACTTTTCATATACTCATCACAAAAATGTATCGTTTTTACCTAAGTTTCACCAATAAAGCAAAATTCCTTATTTTTTTATTACTAGCTTTTCGACATAAAATAATATACAAAAAGACATGTTTTATGACCTGCGGTCAACAATCAATCTTAAAAGCATCCGCTTGTGTTACCTGGGTTTTTCCAATAATCAAAGTTTCACCAATAAAAAAAAACTGATGTCTGATTTTAGGCCTATCGATTTTTCAAGGCTCCATATTCGGCTCAAAAACTACCACCAATTAGGCCTATCGATTAAACCATATTTGATCAAAATCAAAAATTTTAAAATTTTCATTGCCGATTTCACGAATTCTGAACCATTTTTAATTTGAAAACCATAATTTTCTATAAGTTTCAAACCAATTTTTAATAATTTTATATTCTTACATTTTTATGTTGCCAGTTTTCATTTCTGAACAAACAGGACACGCACTATGAAATTTATCACTGGCTTCGATTGTGTGTGTGAATATAGGATATATATAATATATATATATTTCAAATCTTGCAAAATTATTCAAAAATAGTGAAATATATTTTTCGACTTGCCGCAAACTCGCTCTGCAAGTATATCAATATAAGTAAACCCAACCAGACTAGACTTAGTCGGTCAGACCAAAACAGTTTTTTCTCTTTTTTTTTGTTAGGTTTTACACAAAAAACTATCAAAAAACAATTTCGTTCGGATTGTAGACTGGTTCAGCCGACAAACACAAGCAGAAGGACAGAAACGATCAACGGTTTTTGGTCCGTGAAAAGGAACAACAACAAGAAGACGTTCAGTAGACAGACCGTCGTTCAGTCAGTAAATTAGACGATTTTTGGAGTGATTTTTGTAGATTAAAAAAAAATGGTCATATTGAAAAAGCAACAATACGCTGGCTTACATATTACTGCCGGTTATTCAATCAGTCAAGTCGACTATTTTCGGTTCAATGACGCACCTGTCACTTGTTCCATGTTGTATCAAATCAAAATATTTTAATTAATTGTTTTGTGAATAAAACGGAAACTATTATACCATTCACCTGCAGTTGTATCAGAGGACTACCGAAAGTTTATGTGAATATTATTAGTTATTTTGATTATGTCAACTCAACAATGACACTACTATGCTATGAAAATAATTTATATGACTGTGAGAACGCCAACGCACCCTGAACGAAGCACTGATTGGAGTAGTTTTGGGCTGGTGGTATCATTGATCCATTTTTTTCGAAAATGCGGAAGGCAACTCCATTACTATGATAACTGATTATTTGTCGCCCATTTTGGTAGGTATGGAGTTGATGTGATAACATGCAGTAGCTTTCCAAGTTTATGTAAACAGTTTCAATCCAAGATCCCAATAAAGAACATAGTTCAGCTGATAAAAGTTCAAAATTTTTCAAAAAAATTGTCAAATTTTTCAAAAATAGGTTTAAATACTTCAATCAATTCTGGAATTGATAAAAGCTTAAATACGAAATTTCATCGAAATACATCCATATACAAAAAAGGTTTCCTTACAAGAATTTTCGACCGACTTTTGGAACTTTTGTATGGCAGCTATATCCAATATTTATCCGATCTTGATGATTCTTTTTTCTTATGGAATTGATGAAATACGAAATTTTATCGAAATATCTCCTTAAACAAAAATGTTTTCCATATAAAACAATTTTGATTCGAAAAAAGAAAACGACCTTTGAAATTATCACTTTGTATGGTAGCTATATCTTAAATATTACCCGATCTTGAAAATTTTTTTGCTATCTGATGGAAATGATAATAAAATCTTATATATAAAATTTGGTGGAAATATCTCCAAAAACAAAAAAGTTTTCCGTGCAAGACTCACAAAAAAAAAATAAGAGCAAGAGCGGCAATTGAAATCTTCACTTTGAATAGCAGCTATACCCAATTTTTATCCGATCTTGATGATTCTTTTTTCTATCTTATGGAATTGATAATAAAAGCTTAAATACAAAATTTCATCCCAATATATAAGCAAACTAAAAAGTTTTCCATATAAGGGTTTTCCCAACCGATTTTGACAGTTTTGTATGACAGCTATATCTAAATCTGATACGATCCGGCCCAGTTTCTCGGGTGAACTGAACTGACATAAAAGAAGTCTCCATGCCAAATTTCAGCGCGATATCTCAAAAACTGTGGCACTAGTTTGCATACCAAGAGACAGATAGACAGATAGACAGACAGACATAACTAGATCGAGATCTTTTTCGGTGCTGATCAAGAATATATATACTTTATGAGATCTCCGAAGCTTATTTTAATGCGTTACATAAATCGTCACAAAGTCAATATACCATTTCCTCCTTTAGTGAATGGTATAAAAAATTAAAAAAATTTTGAATAACTTACTAGTGCATAAGTGAAATTGATCAAATTTCCTATATACATTTGTGTAACAAACATTTGTATGTGCAAATATGTAATCTTGTTGCGGGGTATTGGGTATTTTGTGTTCCACCGTACAGCCGAAGTTATTACAAAAATGCGGTGTTTAAAGCTTTGCACTCGAAATTAAGAGTATAGAAAACAACCGTTGCATTTGCGTTGGCGGTTTACGCACCCACTGTTTTTTTCTTTTTCTTCCTGATATGTGCATTCTATTTTTCAGCACACCGGTATGAGTCAATTAAAAATAGCTGATATCGCTCTGTACTCAATATTATCATGATCGCATGAATGCAGTGGTTTTGACTTTGAGTCGATGCGATGGCAACTCAAGTTGGTTAGAACTTTAATGAGTATCAAATCATCTAAATAATAAGTTTTTATGCGATAGAGAAGAAATTGGGGTATATCGCTGCAGTTCTCTGGTATGAATAACGATAAGCCTATTATTGTCAACAATCTCATTATTGTACTGCTAAACGGAAATATATAGGTCACATTGTACGCAGACCATCCGATGTCATTGCTATAATTCCCCTCGATTGGAACCCTGTGGCTTCCAGAGAAGCGGTGGTAGAAAAGTTGAATAATAATATCCAAAAACTTAAAAAAAAAAATCCCTGCATTGTACACCTTATAATGATTAATAGTAAGTGTATATTTGCTAACAATTTTGAATACATATATACACCTAATTCTGTTTTTACACGGTCTTTTTTTATACGCTTTTGATTTAACACGGTGCAAAAATAAATAAATTTAAAAATTTATTCCGATTTTATTCCATTTAGCACGATGCTAAATCTTTTGGGCTTAAATTTTTTTTTGTCAAATTTAATTTTTGCGAAATATGTTCATATCACAAATTTAGGGGAATTCCCTTTTTGTGTATACAGTAAATTTACTTGTTAGAGCAATTAAAATGTGTTAATATTTTGTGAACTGTCAATGGACTTCAACTTGCAAATATTTTAGGATACCATTTCGTCACAAACGATCTCAATGTCGAAAAAGCTGCACAATTCCAACGTGAGCTGACTTCTTGTATGGCTCGTTACAAAGATAACAGCGTTCACTATTAAAAATGTAGATGCCGAACGAGCAAGAGAAAGTCCAGTTCAAAATCCAGCGATGATAGTGATTTTATACGCATTCGAAGGAAGCGAATGCGTATAACTGATGATGACAGCAATTAAACTTATGTTCCTGTATTTATGATTATCATTTAAATTTTGTTTTACCTTAAAAATTGAATAACCTATTCTTTTTGTTAACAACATAGCTGTTTTACATAATTGTTTTTAGTTCCTGAATTTGTCATACATATAATTTACATTTCTTTTAAGCTTAGAGTGCACATCTTTTTTTTCTTTAATAATTATGCTTGTCTAAATACACATTATTATGTGATTTAATAAAATAAACATGAATACTTGGTCTTAAAAAATCCTTGTTTTCCACTAATTTTAATAGGTTTTAGAGATAAGGAACCAATCACCTATTTTTATCACCCTAAGATCAATGTCTTTTTCTATAGTGTTTTTTTTTACACGGTTTTTTCTGGAACCAATTCCTCAGAGTACGAAAGTGTGTGTATACTAGAGATCTGCATGAGTGCAACTCAAGTCTCAAGCTACTTGCTAAATACATTGTATACATATGACATTTGCAAGAGATGGTTGCTTGAAAAAAATGATATATAAAATAATTAAGCTCGTAAGTACGAAGTCCAATTCCATGAATGCCAAAATTATCGCATTATCAACAACAAAATTAGAACATTATCTCAGTTGAACGAAATGGATTGAACGTTGTCCGAAGTTTGCACCACAAGATAAAGATCTAATCAACTGCGTTAAATCTCTCTACTTTAGTATTTTTTTTTTTTTTTTTTTATTCTCAAAATTATAATTTTTATTACAAACTATTTATTAAAAAAGAAAAACAGTAAAAACAAACACAAGAAACCTTATAAACCAAAATATAAATAACATTTCCCTATAGAATGAGCGCTAAATTCCGCTAAATAAAAAAAAAATGTAAAATTTCTATATGCACAATAAATGTTTACAATTTAGGCGATGATTCCTTGAGGTCGACGTATGCGCCAGTAATCACCTCTTTGCCAGTCTCAGCAATGGAAGTACGGAAGTGGATACGTTTGCCCTCCTTCCACATTTCAACCTTCAATGTTTGACCAGGTAGAACAGGTGCGGCGAAGCGTGCCTTGACACATTTGAATAACGCCGAATTATTTCCAGCATATTGAGACAAAACAGCGCGCACAGAGAAGCCCAACGAGCAGAGGCCGTGCAAAATTGGCGTCTTATAGCCAGCGATTAATGCAAAGTTTGGATCAATATGTAGTGGATTGAGATCACCTGACAGTCGATACAAAGCTGCTTGATCTTCGGTGGTCTTATATTCGATCGAACTATCAGCTGAACGATTTGGAATTGAGGCGAGTGGCACAACGCCAACTCTTGGATCTTTCTTACCTCCAAATTTGCCAGCACCAACAACAAAAATAGAACTTTGATTTTTCACCAAGAGGCGACCATTTTCATCGTAACTGTCGCAATTAGTTACAACCACGGCACCTGAACCCTTATCCATAACATCGAACACTGAGCCAATTGTTGATAAATTACCGCTTGTTGGAATGTCATCGCATATTTCTAAGTATTGTTCGCCATGCAATATATTGGTGAGATCGGCTTTGCCCTGTGGCAATGCAGACGAGACCAAAGAAGACGTCATCGACAACATAAGACCAGGCATGACAAAGAATGATGGAATGGCTGAGAAATCGGTATCATTTTCGTACAAGAAACGTAAATCGTTGCTGTTCGTAACGGTGGCGCCAATGCCCAAAGCATAAAGTATCAAATCTTTGCCGCTGAATTGGAAATTGTCTTCCAGGTCGCAAGATTTACCCTCCTTCAACTTTTCAAGCACCTCCAAAAGTTCTCCAGAGGCTTCAGCAATGGCATTCAAATGCTTAGCTCGCGACATGTCAGTAACTTTCGACCAAACGCTTTTCACATACTCAGGTGTAATAATTTGTTGATCTATTGAAGTGCGCAGAACAGCGCCCTTGCCTCGCACTGTGTGCACTTTAGTTGCCCAACCAGCGGCACTTTCAATATAGCTTCCTTAAAATCGAGAAAAAAAAATTTATTCAATTAGTAGTACAGTCTGTCAATTATTTTCTAGCATCACTTATAACTTACCGTTATCTTCACACGATTCATGGCACAAGTATGCGACGACCGGAGCAATCAATTGTGGCTTCAATTCGTTGAAAAGCATATCGGGCAAAATACCTTCTGTCATGCGACTGGCTGCAGTTGGCAG
>JAWNPW010001400.1:0-11343 GCA_035078745.1 Diastata ussurica
TTAAAAAGACTGTACAAAAATACAGTCTTTTGTCCATACAGTATTTTTTCATACAGTCAACTGACCCGCACCCGTTAATTTTATTATTAAAAATACTTCAAATGAACAGAGTATTATTTGCAAGCGCTTCCTATTTTAAACTTTCTTTTTATCTTGCCTAATTCGATGAAATTGCCTTAAGATGGCCAGTTTATCGTTGTCTATTGATCTTTTTCAGATGTCCACTTGAACAGATGTTGTCTTTAAGACAGTGCCATATTCGCATTGTACTTATAAGCGTATGGAATTGGAAAGTTCCTGGAGTCCCTTCTGCGATATCGCATATTGAGTTTAGCATCATGTGTTATGAAACTCTCTTATTCTTCAAGAATAAGGGGACTCACCCAGCATTCACTGAGATGCTCACACCAAGATTCGATAGCGTAGTAGTGTTTCAAGACACTTGAGAAACGGCTGCAGAGAAATTGGCATTGTGGAAAAATTAATAATCATAGAATAAGAACTCTATTATCACTTACATATGTTGACTTAAGCTATTTTGAGTTGCTGCCACATGTATAATATTAAAATCAAAAAAAATGTTAAAGTCAGGAACGACTACTTAATCCCGTTCACCTTCATTTGCATCTGGACAAAAAAATTTAAGGCAACTTTTTTTGTTGAATAAGTTCGTTGCTCAGTTCTTTTGAAATGACAAATATTCGATCAAAATATGGAGAAGTGGGCGAAGTTTTTAAACTTGCAGATGGAGCGCACATGTAGAGTTTGTGTACCAAATTTAGTTCATTTATCTCAACTTATAATATCTCGTTTTTGCTTACGGTTGGATGGACTTGGCCAGATTGGTTTTTATTGTATTTTATTTCATCAAGTTTGTATTTCCAAGTATTATACCATATTGTTTAAGTAACAACACTACTAAAAATGGTCGAGAGCTCACCACGCCAATGGTACCACATATGTTTATTGCGAACATTTAGTTCACTGCAAGCTATAGATTTGATAGAAATAAGGTAACCGCCCATAATTGAAAACTATTGCTCAACTTAAACGAATTCCGACCGAAATTCCTTTGAAATTCGGTCTGCCAACAAGTATAAAATACCAATCAACCAATGGAATATTTGTATTATACGCGGTAATATAACTTAGGGGTATATTAATTTCATGCCAACGAACAATTCAAAAATGAGAAGAAGGATTCGTAGATGTGGGGATCATTAACCAGCAACAATCCCACAAAGCATTCCCAATGGTTGTGGTTGCGTTAGAACAAAAGTGCAGTAACAACAGTAAATGTATATGAAATCAAAAATCTTCTACTAAGCAGAATTATATTCAAATATTTTGAACCTACACTATATGGCTATACGCAAAGTGCATCAAATGTTCCAGTGATCATGTCCCAACTGACCGTAAGCAAATGTCGTTCCCATAATGTCGTGTACGTCCTTTGTAATGTATCCGTGCTATTTTAACAACAACAAATACATAAAAAGAAGAACGCTTAAAGCGTTAGTTTAAAAAATTTGGTAAGTCTGGGGGTTATTGCCCCGTTTCAACAACATCTCCATCTACTCGGGCCACGATCGTAATCTATATTTTAACGGTTTTAAAATAATAATTCAATAATTTGCAAGTTCCACTATTTCCAAATCGCAAAAATTTGATGTACCAAGGTTGCCATTGTATTCTAGCCGTCAAACAACATCTCATGAAAAAATATTTTGATGCAAAACCCATCCTTGTTATGTGCTTAATAACTTCCTCAAGCTGCATGAAAATCACTTCAGCCGTTTCCGAGTGATACCGTAATTTGCAGAAATTGAACTTAAATTTAATATATATATAGATTCAAATATATAGATATACGCTGGATCCTCGCACTGCAGAGTAATGGACCGGATTCCTTAACTTATATTGACATAAATCAAATTATTCAATTCAGATATATCCGTAAAGAAAATTATTATATAAATGAGTATTCCTCTACCTCATCGTTTCATAAGGCGACTGATTTGCCTTTTGGCTGAATTTACTGCGAATTGTCTGACAACTACGTTAAGAGGGATATACAGTATTGTTTTGAGAGCTTTTCTCGTCGTGGTACGGAGAGTCGTCATCAAGCCACTTTGGATTGAACTCATTTTTCATCGGAGTAGTTTGTTCATCGCATAAAAAGCTTCAACATCGCTGTATACATCCAATGTAGAGTCAACGGTGCCAATCCTCATACGTGCCCTATACATTCTTTAAAGTCATAACTTTTCTATATCGGCAAGCCATAGTTCTAATTCCACCTACGACAGAAAATAATTTTTCTGATACTTCGATCGGTGCATAGTCGTACTGGCACAGGAACATCCAATAGTAAATATATCGACTCAAATTTTATCCACTATCCTATATAATTTCTGAACGGATTACGACCGCAAATTGGAATAAGCAGTAATTTTTGATATTTTGCAAACTTAAAGAATGCGTAAACATTTCCTTACTAAATTCTTATGTCTCTACTGAAAAACCATTTATTGCTAAAAAAAAAAATATTTTACTATCGCAAAGTGACCCGTTCTCATACGAGCATTGAACAAAAATAGAAGAAGTTGTCAGAATAAAATCAGACATGGGGGTAGTTAACTAAATTTCAACTACCACTAATTTTAATGATAGTTGAAATTATTTTCACAACAGTTGAAAACTTATTTGAATTTTTTTAATTACCACTAATAGTTGAAAATTTAGTTGAAATATTTTCAACTAATATTATTATTTGATAATTTAGTTGAAATATTTTCAACTATCACTAATAGTTGAAAATTTAGTTGAAATATTTTCCACTACCACTAGTAGTTGAAAATTTTTAGATTTTCTATTAAAATTTGAATATTTTCAACTACAAGCTTATTGGTAGTAAAAATGTTTCAACTAATTTGCAATTGTAGTAGTTAAAAAGTTAACAAAATTATATACCACTTGAAGTATGATTTCGTTGGAAGTCACCTGGGCATATCCAATGCCAAGTGTATCCAAAGAATGACCTCTGATCAGCGGACCACACATCTTCTGTTGTGCAGCAGTACTGAACCCCATTCAGTTTATTTATCGTCGCAGATACCCATTGCAAATGTTTTTTCGTTAGTAAATCTGCCTTCGAACGCCTACTTTTGAGATTTGCTTGAAATCCTTTGAAAAGATTTCGAAATTCAGGTTTTTCTACTGTACTTAATTGACTGTAGGTAACGGTGAGAAAAAAAAAACTCGTTCATCGCAGTCCTTTTTCTGATTTTCTTTTTTATCCGATTTGTTTTCATTTTCGAAAACTAGGTATTCATTTTTATAATATAACCTAAAATGTCTGATGAAGTTCGATGTGACCCCAAAAGAGCCATTAACCTTGACTTTACACATCTTACATTATGCCAATATTCCTCCCATTTTTTTCAAATAGTCGTTTTCGTCTCTCTATATTGCAAAAAAAATATTATAAGGTTCATTACATTGTGGTAGATACGCCATCGTGGGTTACAAAAAAAAAAAAAGAATCCAAAAAATATATAAGGTACTAACGCCCCAAAAACCAACCCGGCCTAATGTAATTACTATACCTTTTGTATCACTTCGAAAAATTCGTTTTGAAAAAGATTGCGGTGTACACCTTTCATTTCACTAGTAACAAAATCCATCTCGTCCCCATTATATTGGTTATTTCTATATTGATAAAAATGTTTAAAACCATTTTGACATTAAGAGACTTGAAATTCAGTATTTACTTACAAAGGTCCATTTCTTGATATTTTTGTTAGTATTGCTTTTATGTGATCTTTTTTTCTTTATAAAAATCTTGTACCCTTTTTATCAACTTTCATTAAAAAGAATGTTGGTCCACCACACTATCATCACTTTCAAAATCTGGCTCCATATCAGTCGTGTTGAGTTATAACCAATTTTCACAAACAAGAATGAATGAATAATTGTTTCCAATTAAATTTTTCATCGCAAACAAAATACATAGAGTCTACTTAAATTTTATTTAGTTGAAATATTTTCCACTACAACTAATAATTAGTTGAAACATTTTCATTATCTATTATTATTAGTTGAAAATTAGTTGAAATATTTGCAACAATCACTAATAGTTGAAAATTTAGTTGACATATTTTCGACTAAACTACGCAAAGATTTAGTTGAAATAATTTTTAAACAACTATTAACAATTTAGTTGAATATTTTTTACTAAAACTAAGCTTGTAGTTAAAATATTTTTGACTACCACTAATTTAAATAGTTGTAGTGAAAAAATTCTAAGTCTAACTAAATAAATTTTTAGTAGTGTAGAACAATTCAACGTTAACTAATATTAGTGGTAGTTGAATGCTAATGCACTCAAAATTTAGTTAACTACTCCCATGTCTGTCATGAATGTTACTTCTGAGGTGATAGTCAATAGTGCGCTCCATTGTCTTTAGAAGAAATGAAGTCAAGCATATGGGCCTGAATTCTTAAGCATTTGCGTGAGTAGTTTTACCTCCTTTTGGGATAAATACCACATTTGCGCGACGCCACGATGAGGGAACGTACTGTAAATAAAGACGTGCATTGAAGATATTGGTGAGCTAGCTCCCAATTGACTCTCTACCATTTTGCAACATAGCTGGGTAGATATTGACTCTGTTAATAATATGAAATTGTCATTTTGTATGGCAGCTATACCCAATTTTTATCCGATCTTTATTATTCTTTTTTCTATCTTACGGAATTGATAATAAAAGCTTAAATACGAAGTTTCATCACAATATATATAGCAAACAAAAAAGTTTTCCATATAAGGGTTTTTGCGACCGATTTTGACCCTTTGTATGCCAGCTATATCCAAATCTGATCCGATTCGGCAAAGTTTCTCGGGTGAACTAAGCTGACATAAAAGAAAACCCCATGCGAAATTTCAGCGCGATATCTCAAAAACTGTGGCACTAGTTTTCATATCAACACACAGACAGATGGGTAGACAGACAGACGGACAGAAATGGCTAGATCGATTTCTTTTTCGGCGCTGGTGAGAATATATATACTTCATGGGGTTTCCGATGCTTCGTTTAAAGCGTTACATGATTCGACACAAAGTCGATATACCATTTTCACCTTTTGTGAATGGTACCATATCTTGATTATCCTACAAAAGAACAGAGCTGGGGAGCGTTATTCGAGAAATTAACGTCGTTAAAAAACTATCGTTAATCAGAAAATTTAATGCCGTTAATTAACGATTAGATAATGTCCTGTGAAGTTAACAAAAAAATTTGTTCTTCCACTTTTAAAAAACGTTCACAAAACAATTTGATCAAATATTTCCAAATCCATAATGAAAATTAATGCAAATAAAAACAAAGATGATCGAAAAAATAATACTATCTTCCAAGAAAAAAGTGAACTTAAAGCTAGCCTGGTGGACAACATGTGGGTAATATCACCCTTAAAACGAAACCGTGCACCACCGGTAGTCAATTATCATCATAAGTACCTGCCAGATATTGTTATAAACATGAACATTAATATCGACTAGCTGCGATGGAACAGCGAAAAACACCGGTTAAAAAATGATACTTTAATTCCGCAACATAGAGGTTAAAAAAGCGCCCATTGGAGAATACAATTATATCACTCCCAGGAGTTACCATTCCGACATTTATTTGAATACTTAGATAGAAAAACGACGGGACCAGCATCTTTCTCTGGTAAAATCAATCAAATTAATTAAAATCGATTTAAGTCAAGTTGATCTGAGTAAATGCCAGGAGTAGCTTATGTATATTGTTACAGCGACTCAAACAGGAAAATGTGCTTCAGATGCTCCAGACATTCTATAATCGAACTCAAGATTCTCGTTACTTATATTCTAAAGAGGCCTGCCTGGTTCAATATTAAGAGATATCAATTTGATGAAATATGATGGAAGCATATATTTAAGGCTGCTCATTGAGGTGGATTAAAATCATGTTTTTTAATTTTTGCGAACACCTATACCTGTTGCATGCCTGCATACCTTCTCTGTAGACTCTGCAACAAGCTTAACGAATCTATCAACAGCTTGGGTACGGTACGGAATATTTAACAAATCAAACTTTGGCAGAGCTATACCAAAGATACCATCATTGGAGGGGACGACAGTCTGCCTTTCCTCCAATATGTTTGATCGCTACAGTCTTAGGCATCAAAATGTATTGAGAACAAGCTTCTCCTTGTGATTTTGAGTTCTTGCAGTTAATATCCTTCTGCAATCCAGCTCTCGTATGTGCTGTCTTCCATCTACTATCATGGTCAGCAATAAGTTTTCTTGGGAACAAAAGACCGCGTCACTTTCCATCACAGGATCATTTACTCTCTTAATGTAGTCGGGAAAATGTCTGGTTGTATAAACAGTAGGTGGGATTGAAATCATTTTTTTTTTTCAATTTTGGCGAACGCCTCTACCGAAGAAAGTGGCGTAAGGTATCTTTCATTGAAATCTGAAAATTTTAGCCCGATCAGTTAGTTAGAATTGACTACTTAAATACCCTTCACCTTCTATGTTTGCATTTGAACGATAACCTTAAAGTCAACTTCTTCGGTAAAAAATTTTTGTTAAAAGTTCGTTGCTCAACTCCTTTTAAATGACAAATATTCGATTAAATGGGGTGAAGTGAAACCAGAATATTTATATCATTAATTGGCATAAATAAGTGTCATAACATGCATTTGAACTCCTAATTTTCGATCAAGATGAATAACACAGGTATACAAATAATGGGGTGTTGGTTGTTGTTGGGCAACTGGGGGTCATTTTCGAGCTTGCTGCTGCGTAGAATCCGAAAATGGAATTCACCCATCATGTCAGAATTTTGAGATATTTGAGGTTATGTACTCGGAAAATTGTATTTGTTGCTACTTTTGATGTTTTGTACAGCACTTTTTTGTTTGGGTCCTTTTTTCTAATTGCATGATTTGATACTGCTCTTACACTTCAAAATAAGCTTCTGAGTGTCCACTCACGACTTTTCGTTGCAAAGTAAAAACTATTTCAAGTAATGAGCGTTCACTTACTGATTCTCATTGAATGACTAAGGGAGATCAAAAAATGTTTTGTTGTTAAGATGATGAAGATCTCTTACGAAGTTATTTGTTGATTAGAGTCCGAATCCGAAGTCAGAATTGGCTCATCACATCAGCAGGTGTCAGGATGCGGATGCATACATAGCCTCAATTATTTCAAAATCCTAATGTTGTGGCCCAATTTTAACTTCGGATTCGTTGCAACCAGCTTCGGAAATGACCGCCAGTTGCTCAACAACAAATAAGAGCAGTAAGAGCAGTACCAAATAATGCAATAAAAAAAAAAAACCAAAACAATTTCGATCGCCCTATACAGTAAATCAAAAGTAGCTAAAAACAAAATTTTCGAACAAAAAATGTCAAATATCTTATAATCATGCGAACCCTCTTCTGACTTCGAATTCGGAATCTACGCAGCAAATAGCTTCGAAAATGGTAACCAGTCCAACAACAATATATTGTCGACGCGTACAATTTGTAGTCGCTGTACAAAATCGGAACACATCGATTAAAATTTTGGTCTGACTTGGGCTGGAATTCCTTACATATTACTTTTCCTTTCATGGGTTACAAACTTCTAACAAAAGTTAAGGTACTATTCAACCTATTGAATTTATATTAAATATCAGATTTCAACAGTGATTAAATGAAACTTTCGCACTGCAATCGAATGGACAATGACAACGTTATAAGAGAATTAATTGAGGAGTAAACAGTTAGAAATGATTCAAGGTACAATAGATATACTTTTCCAGTAGTTTTAGTCACTTTCAAAACAGATATTGATGATTTCAATAACTTCTTCTTACAAGGCTAGATTTTACAAATATAAAATAAACTTTGGAGAAAAAATTCAGTAGTCGAACTCTATATTCACAAAAAATCTGATATATTTTAAGATTTTGGAGTTTTTAAGAAATACTATTTTGAGCATATATCTTAAAGCCTTTTTCACTATTTCGGCTCTGATCTTGATCGAAATTTCGAGATTCTGCATACAGTTTGAAACTCGTCAGAATGTTTAAAAAATGTTTATATTTGACTTTTCTGTGATTCTAACCTCGTAAAAAAGTAATATAAACTGTTCGAGATTAAGTGTAACAATTCAAAGATTATCTCCATAGTGTAAAAATGGTATTACACTTGGAAATGAGGTTAACAGAATCGTACCTTGGTTCAATTATTTGCTTATGCTACTCAGCATATCCTTGCACTGCTAATCCATTGCTGAATTTAAAATGTTGGAAATTTATTTCGATATTACTTTGGACACGTCTGATCGCATGTAAATTTATTCAATCGTTGGTTGAATTGATAAAAGAATAAAAACCACTTTTTAATTTTTCACTAATTAGGTTTTATTTATTAGATTTTTAAGAAAAGTCAACTTGTCTCGTCTAAGGTAATTCAAAGAATAAATTTTAATTCAGCTTTGGAAATAGAGATTGGCTTTAGCTTTTCTATTATGAGCATGAAAATGTTTACTTTAATTGCGGACCGAAATCTAGAATGTTTTATCCAAGCTTTTTAATTTGGACGTGTTGACTGATGTTAACGGATTGTTATTGTTACGAAGAACCCAAGTGGTTCTATAATTGTTTACTGTGTGGGGTGATGATAACCTCTGCGGACCGAAATCTATAATGTTTACGTTAACCACGAATTATTGAAGAACCTAAGTGGTTCAATAATTGTTTTGATAGGCTGTCTAATTTGCCTGTGTGGGATGATGATAACTTGCGTATAGGCGTGAATTCGCTGCTTTCATAAGCATCTTTGTGAAACGCACGAACAAAAAAGGAACGTAGGCATTCGGCCGTGCTGTGAGATGAATTATATAAACAAAGAGCATGTTAGTTGACGTTCAGCATTCAAGAAAGCAGGATCTCGCTGCGCAACTTTTTCTTGTACACACAAAAATAAAATATTCAACGATAAATGCGAATCTGGTAACAGAAGCATAGCGCTGCTGCTCGCGCTGCCGTTCTGTCAGGCACACACACAAGAATGCAAGTTTATGGATTAGTTTGCCCGTCACTGACGTAAAGTATTAACAATTCAGAGCAAAACAAAAGATCAAAACATTGGAAATTCCAGTGATCCCTTGTTGGCCAATCCATCAGCTCTTTCGCTATCTAAAACACAAGAATGTCCAGGAACCCACATAAGGCAAACATTCTCTTAGAAATAGCGTTAAGTTTTCTCTTACATTCATCCACAATTTTGGAGGTGGAAAGTGGAGATTCGATGGCTTTTAGTGCAGCTTCACTATCGCTGTAGATGGCAATGACTGTTCCACGCTAGAGGTCTGCGTGGCCTCATTCATAATTTGAGTCCAATAGAATTAATTCGAACGTTGTTGAATTGAGTGAATGCAAAACACACAATGAAACGAATTTATATATATACGAAATATATTTATATATATTTACTTCGTTTGATTTCTGCTTGTATGTGGACATTACGAATGGTAAGCACATGAAACAAAAACCACTCTCTCTTTGTGCGTTTAAAAGTCCATAAGAACAACAACACAACAAAACAACAACAAAAACTATGCAAAACGAAAACGAAATCAGTTAATTCGAATGAATTCGAAAAAAAAATCTTATTCCCACTTATTCGAATTCGCAGCTTTTGTTTCGAATATTTCACTCAAATTCGTTCGACGTCGCAAAATAGAAAAAAGTTGATGTAAGAAATGTAAAAAAATTTTAATGTGAATTTACTGCCAAAAACTTCATTAGAGCACTCTAAAAATTTTTTTAAAAAAGAACCACATTTTATATTGATTTAAGGCTCCCAAAATTGAGGATTTTAAACTACTGAAATTTGATAAGAAAATTTAACTTTTTTTTTTTGCCAATTTTGATTTTGTGTAATTTCCTTGTTTTTTTGTACGATTATAATAAATAATACCTTTTTGGAATACTCATTATTTTTTCTTTATTTATTTTTTGTCCTCAATACTTCAAGTTTTAAAATTCGATAACACCGGAGACAAAAAAAAGATTGGATAATAAACTATTTTTAAAATTGAGCAGAAGATATCTGAAAATGGCGAGCTTTAGCTAACCTGACTCTTCATTTCTATGATACTACAGTACTCGAAAAAAAATTGTGTCCCAACTTGCCCCATTTTTATAAAGAGGATTTAAAAAAAAATATTTTGCTTTATTTTTGACGGAATTCTGATCAAAAAAGCTTTCAAACATATAAAAACTTGACTAAGTGTCAAAAATTTATGAAAAAATTTCCGAATTATTTATAATTATCAAAGAAACCGGTTTAGCAAATTTTAATTTATGGACAAAAATGAATTTCATTTGTATGAGAGGTGGGCGTGGCTGTGGGCGGATTTCTTCAATACTTTCAAAATTTTTAAATTTCATCAAAAACAATTTTCATGCCAAATTTTTCTACTATAACTCCTTCCATTTTTGGCCAAAAAATGTATGGGGACGTTACACTGTGCGCCGCATTCTACATAATTCAATTCATTTGAGCATGAATTGTTTCGAATGCCGTTTTATCGCACCTCTATTCCACACCATCTCTTATTGTAGATCCAGCATCCTACTTCTCAAATGGCATGCATAAACAAAGCACATATATACCTTTGAACATTTTCGGTTGTTGGTTTACAGCAGTGATTCCCATTACCTTGCCTCGCGAGTTCGGCACAAATCGACTTTTTCACGCAGCCACTGTCGGCAAATCACACATATAGTGCAGCTAAGCAGCGAATGATTGCAAAGCAGAGTGGTCAGTCGCTAAAAGAATTTCATGCCGTACACATCGTGTCGTTCGCTAGCGCAAATACACAAAGCGAAAATGTTTGATAATTCTTTTGAATTTCTTGCTCAGCGCACTTCATGTAACACGTTACATTTTTAAGAGTGTACAACTTAGCAGCGCTCTGCCCGTCGTCAATCAACGTACACAAGCATATTTATGTATGTGTGCGTGCACTCGTTTTTGAGAACCACTGGTTTACAGCGTAACTAACATAACACAGTGATACAAAATACACAAAAGTTGAAGTGTTATAGGGGAAATTGTAGGTATGGTCGAGTAAAACTAAACTGCATACTTGTCATTTGGCGGACACCCCAAATATCGTGACTTTTGGCACAAAAACTGGTTGTACATAACTTATGCGCCTGTAACTTCCGCTATCCAATGGTATATATGGTTTTTGATATTTCATATGCTGTCTATGTGTATTTTCCAGAAAAGGGAATTTTTTTTTAG
>JAWNPW010001401.1:0-11333 GCA_035078745.1 Diastata ussurica
ATGAATCGATCATTTTTATCTGAGCAGTCGACGCTTTTGTGAAAGCTACATATTTGAAAATGCTTTCAGTGATGTTTTGGCTTGTTTACAGTGTAGAATTATTAAAGTTTGCTGCATAAAAACATGTTCTTCCACCTCAACTCTCCATATTTGTAACGATTCCTTAGTTTTTTTTTTTATTTTTGTTTAATACTGTATCCATACCATGTATATTATATTAATATTATGCGAATAAAGTCTTCCTTTTAACTATTCACGAAAGCAGTGTGTAAACGATCGAGGTGGTCCTGTTGCACTCCGGCTATAGTTTAAAATAATAACAATGACTTTCCAGATGGCCTTACCAAAACATGCAAGATACTAGGCCGATTCGTTCAACCTCATATTTAACTCGAAAGCCTCCAAAGTTTTCAAACTCCAAAAAAAAACTGTCGAATTTCCAAAGTTTTTGCGGCAAATTTGATACGAATCTATCCTCGAATACCTCGAAGCCTTTCAGTATTGCTCGAAACAATTTGTTCTTAAATTCGATGTTGGAATTAAATTTATTTGAATTTATATACAAAGAAGAGAATCGAATAGTGATACTAACATTTAAATTTTTAAAAAGAAAGCGTAGCAGCAACACAAATTTATTTAACTGCAATTGAAAATTACAACTCTGAAAAAACATAACAAACTGTTGACAAATGACAATTTATAGAAACTTGTTTATTATTTCTGCAGCATGCAGATTTAATATAATGACTGACTGGATAAGTATTTTATCACATCGTCCTTGGCTGGCACTGTTAATTCTTCCTTTCAGATTAGTTCGAATAATGTGCACATATTGATGACAATAAATTCTTGGCTTTTTGTAAAACAAATATTAACAGTCTCAATTCTATTTTATACAAACAAAAAATTATAAATTTATTTGCTAATATCAAATAATATGCAAAGACATATATTTTTACAATATAAATTATAAAAACCGTTTGTTTTTACCCATACAAAAATTGGAATTATTTCGCTAGTATGGCAACAAACTGTTTTAGTCCTTTATCAGCAAGAATGCACATTCTGTAGTAATAAATTGCGACATGAGAACCAATTCAGTTGGAACTGCATTGCCACGAGCAGCATCTGCAACAAAAGCGACAAAAGCAACAACGGAAGTCACGAGCATTATGCGCTTGAAGAGGAAGCCATAACGGGAAGAAATTTCATGCAATAAACTCGAGCATTTGCGTAACCAAACTAAATAAGTATCCACTTCAACAATTTTGCTTTATTCTTTCTTCAACAATTTTGCTTTCTTGTTTTTATTATTTCAATTTTTATTTTTGGTACATTTGGACAAGAGGTGCGAATATATGCAATTTTGCATTATTTTATGCTGAACTTTAGCGCAGTTCGGAATTTATTTGCTGTTGTCAAGGCAACGCTGGAAAAAAGTTGAAGTAAACTTTAGAGGCACTCATCTATATGGTTCTGATCTATATGGTTCGATAAAAAAATTTGTAACACTCGCTTGCTGATTCCGTAAGTGAGGATCTCAATGAATTATTTATATTCTGGATCTACTTCGATAGCGCATGCGATCTAGCTATGACCATCTTTTTGTGTGAATGTTTGTTTATCGGTCCGTCTGCTGGTATCCAAGGAGTTAAAGAGAGAAGTTCACCCGAAAAATTGAATCGAACAGGATCAGATTAAGCTGCCATATAGATGTCAGAGATAAAGTAAGGACTCTTTTCGATTTTTGAAAATATAAAAAAGTATTCAAGCTTTTAAAATAATTTCTATAATCGAAATAGAATAGAAATCGGATGAAATTGAACGTTTATGGAAACTTTTGTTATTTGAATTTTGATATTTGAATACAATTTAGTATTTATGTTGTATTCATCATATCTGCATGACTATGAGAGTATGAGTGAGAGTCAACAACAGGCCGTGGCGTAATCTTATAGGGAGTATTTATTTGGCCACCAACTGCAGCTAGGAAAATTGGTTAAGAATCGAATTAGAATTTTATACAACTTACCTGCCATGTGACAATATCAAAACTCTTGATTTTTTTTCTAAAATCATATAATAAGTATAATAATTTCGTATTTAAAGTTTAAATAGCAAATTGTACACAAAAAAAAGTGAGAGAGTTATAATCAGACAACCCTGACTTTTCGATAACCACCTCCCGTCATTGGCCATTACATACAAATGATTTTTATTTTCAACAGAAAAAATAAAAGTCCAAAAATAAGTCTTATTGTATGACTTCTAAATAAAAGTTGCAAAATAGCAGATGAATAAGCCGGAGAAAATTAAAAGTCTTTAATAACCGTTATTTTTGGCTAGAAAAATAAAAGTATTTTTTTGAAAGTTTTGTTCAAACTTTTTTCTTTTCAACTGAAAATAATTGTTTTATAACAGTTAAAATGCCTGATTTAAACTTGCCGAAGGTACTATATTGCAACATCACAGGGTCTATTTTTTTAAAGTTTATAAACAAAAAAGATGTAAAAATGCTACTGCAAATGGCGGCATCAAAGAACTGTCTCTCAAGTAAAAAAATGCTGTGTAAGTTAGAACAATTATACAGTAATTTAAAAAAATTTTGTTATAAACATATTTGATTTAATTGTATGATAGATTTAAAAAAAAAACCGATAACAATTCTTGGAATACGAAAAACACAATCGATCTTAGAATATTGGAGGAAATCTATTAAGCTATCATCAAATTGGAAACATATTTTTGAATTTTTCAGCAAAAAGTATAAAATTTATAAAGTGAAAATTGAATTTAATACCATTATTCAAATTATGTCTGCATCGCGATGCATTTGCCACTCCTAATGCATAATTTATCAAACACTGAGCGCTAACGACAACGAAAGTTTTTAATATCCTTTTCGCAATGTAAATTTTATTGTACTCCTTTCATTTTAACCATCTTTTTGGATGTCTTGTTGTTTTTAAGTTTTCCATTTCATGCAAGTCAAAACCAGTATTAATCTTGAATATTCGTTTCGTTGAGAAATTATCATTGATGTTTTTTCAGGTGGTAACTGCGGCTGACACAATGTTGCCTGCCATCTTATCAAAAAAGCCAAAACTGAATAATATTTATATTCAAAAAAGAAAAAAAATTTCATGCTCCGTCGGAATGCTGCTGGTTTCGTAGTCGACATCGTTGTCGTTTCAATTGTTTTTATTTTCACTTTTGAAGCTGCTTCCTTACAGCTACTGCTTTGATGATACGACATCTACTTCGTGGCGCCATGATGTCTGCCCGCAAGACCCTTGAGCATGTACGACGATGTCGTCAGCGATGGAACGAATTTTTATGACTTACAAATGGTTTTAATTCTCTGAGAAGCATTTATTATGCTTTTTTATGGCTTTTTAAATGCTAAACCAAAGTGTTAACTAAAAGATAAAATTCAACGGCAACAATAAGGATAACAATACTTTGGTGCTAAATTTGACGCAACTTGTGTTAACAGTTCAGTTTTAATCAAAGATAACAAACAATTTTATGTTGAATTACTGACTTTTGACTTTCGAATGAATACAGACAGACAAACACATTGTAAAAGTCAACAAACAGACAGGCATACAGACAAACAGGCAGAGCACTCATTCAGAGATTGAGAGAAATTCCATCTTTGATTGTTTTTTCAATTATTTCAAAATAAATTCCCTTGTTTTCACTAAATAAATGCAAATAAAATATGCATGTATTCTGAGTTCTTTCGAAGATTTAATTTCATTAGAATAAATACTTCGTTAACTAGAATATTTAACTCACTAAGCTGTATTGCATTTATTCAGATTTCAAGTGTTAGTTGTGATTATTATAAAAATTCTAGCGTGTTGTTATATCTGTTATAAAAAAAAAAAATTGGATCTAATGTACCCTGGAAAATGTACATTGGTCTATTTTATGTTGGTTCCCAAAGTATTTCGGCTTTATCGATAACCGTTCGTGAATTGGATCCTTTACAAAATGCTTCTAAAAATCAGGTTTTGTGGTTAACATTTTTATTACGCATCCACACAAATAGACACAAATTCGAAAAGTCTTCGGTTTTGCATCATATACTTTGAAATTTCGTCCTTAACGAGGGTTTTTGCCATTATAGTAAAATTTTTGAGCGATTTTATATAAGAATTCAAATATCTTTGCTATTTTTCTTCTATTGATCGTTCCAAAGGCATTTTTTTAAAGGAGTTAACAACTACTATCCATTCTCATAGCTTATTATCCATTTAAATCATGTTTTAAATTGATGACACAGCGAACAAATTTCCACCTGCTTTTATCCAATCGTATGTTTAACATATATTTTTGGGGAATTCGTTCACGATAATCTATACTGAAAAAAGATGGTAGATAGTTCAGATCACGGTCGGCTATCGATAAAGACGAAATATTTCGGGAAGCATCATAAAATAGATCAAATAACATTTTGAGAATGGTATACAAGCATCTTTTTTCCGTAACGCACACTAATCTGTATATTCAAATACAGACTTTAAGCAATGTATTCATATTCGCTCACACACACTTTGACAGGACCTTCAAAGAACTCATGCAGAACACTGTGAAAGAAAAAATAAATTGTATTCTGTGAATTCAACATTTAAAATAATTCGTAGAATCCGAATTCGAATTAAGTCTCCAAGAGACACACGATAATAAAAAATATCTATCTATATTATATAAATATTATTCGCATAATTTAAGTAGTTAAGAAGGTCCCCTTGATGCAAAAAGGGACCTTAAATAAATTTGTTTATATTTTTTTTTTTCTATTTAAACGCATAAATAAACAATTGGAACAAAAAAAAATTGTTAAAATCTTTGTTGAGTTTGAAACAACAGAGATAATTTATTTTACAGTTTTCTTGTAATAAAGAGTCAATTATTTAGATTATTTCTCTAACTCTTTGTATTTCAAAACCATTCTTACCATGGCTTTTAATGTCATGACCTTATATAGGATCTACAAGGACTATACATTCGACCCAAAGCTGTAAATTAAAAAAATATTATCACTAATTGATTAATCCAACGATTTTTACTCAATCGCTCTCAATTTCAAATTTGCTTTGCTACACAAAACTTTAATAACTTTTGAGCAAAAAAATGACTAACTCTATTATACATCATTTCATTTCTTATTTCCTCAAAAGAGTAGAATAATAAAATACAATTTTAATTATTATAATTCTTTAACTTTGATATTCTTTGTAACTTTCAACATGTCCAATAATATATTAACTATGATCAGATGTTTGTAACGCATAGAAGGATAAATTCGGGGACCTCATATATTTATTCTTGATCAACATTATGACAAAAATCTAATTAGCAATATCCGTCTGTCCGTCTGCTGCACAGTTTTAGAGCTATCATGATGAATTAATGTACATAGTCTTCTAATTACCATAACATCGAAATCGGATAAGATTTGGATATAGACCGAAAAGGATCTTTATAAAGAACCCGTTTTTTTTTTTCAATGGATAACTGCTTGAAATTTTATTGCACCTATGTTTAATTGTGTAGGAGCTTCGGTTCAATATTAATATGTATTGAAAAACCTGATTTCGCGTTATTTCAAAATAGCAAAATATAATTCAATCAAGTCTCAGCTTATAGTTAATCTCTAGCATTCATTGTCTTACGTTCTGAAGCGGAGAAAATGAGAATAAAGATTTTAATAATAAGTCTTCTATTTGTAGTCCTGCAAACTGTTTTATCCAAGCTTAAAGTGCAAATGTGAAATAATCAAATTTGAATTTAAATTGATTGATTTGAAGCAGCCTCACATCAAACATGTGGTTATTTAAATGAAAACAATCTTTATAATGGCAAGGACATAACAACTATAGGCGAACATGCTTGGACGGGTAGAATTGGGGACAATAGGTTCAATTCGTAAATTTTCTTGCTTGAGCATCTTGATATCCAAACACCATTTGATTATACCTGCTTATTGCGTCACTCGCTCTATTGTTTTAGGCGATATAAATGATGTTGCTGAAGGTGGCCTTTCTGAACTTGATCTTTCCGAAGTTAGACGGAGGAGGCCACTACCTAATGAGAATCTAATAGAGAATATTGCTATTCATACAAATTTAAATTCTAAAATACTCTCAGATAATAATGTAGCCATACTAACATGTTCCAATGAGGTCCTTTTTAATGATTATGTGAAACCGATCTGTATTTTTCCGCCTTTAATGAATGAAACGGATTATGTTGCATAATATTTAGAATTGATGGGATTCACGTTTGCAAAACAAGACTATAATTATCCTGTAAACATCAAAAGGAGATTTATCGCGCACATAATGAGAGCCGAACGTTGCAATGATATACTTTCTGACGCCGCGGTGAGTGATAATGAAATGTGCGGCTATGTAAGTGGCGATGTCATTTTGCTGTCTGGTAGTGCATTGATGGGCGTAGGCACAAAACACGGTAGACCGGTTTTCTATTATCTTATTGGTTTTTCAACTTTTGGTCCTATTCGAAAATCTCTATATGATATACCTACCGTATTTCAGCGAGTGCAGCCATGCAAAGAATGGATTTTGAGGAATATATCTTTATTTATATGATAATTTTACTAATAATTAAGCATGTAGATATTTGGTGGCAGTTAACAAATACTGATGAAAATAAAATATTTCGTACCAATTGCTTAGTTATTATTGAATGCATTTGTATTGTTTTTTTTTTTATATATTTTTATTGTTTTTGATACATGATAAATGTTTATACAAGTGATAGAAACTCTACCTAAACGAAATCTAGATCGACTTAACTTGATGATTTCCAGGTAATGAAATTACTATTTAAACATACATTTCGAACAAAAAAATACATAACAAATTTACTTTTAAATAAACAATTACAATGTTAATCCAAATGAATTTTATTCCTCTTTTTAACATTACTTTCCGCACTGTTACAATATTCAAAGCGTTTTTATTTCAAAGGAACATTCTGGAAATGAAACATGCTGTGTCATATCAACAGAAAACAGAAAACATCGCACGAAAGTTTTCTTCAAACTATGAAAGAGAAATCAAATATCAAACGAAAGAATAAGAAACAAATTTAGAGATTTTTTTTTCTCCATCGTTCATTACTAACGCTTGCAAACCCGATAAGGCTCTGATGAGGCCTGAAAATCCGGTTCTCGGGTTTACATTTTAAAATTACAATTTATTAATAAATAATAAAACGTTTGAAAAGCTTGCCTTTTTACAACATTAAGAAAAGACAGCATTAATACATAACGAAATTGTTTTAAAAACTATACGAACGGCCATATTATGATTATTATGCAAACATCACCATATAACATTAGTTATTATAGAAAAGAACAAAATGGTAACGGGAAATGTTTGCGGCAGATGACTTGATAACTTCAATTCAATATCGCCCCGTAGCGTGGAGTCCGTAAGATTTTTTTCTGGATGTGGGAAACTGCTACGAAGATCAGATCGTCGCTAAAGGATGAAAGTTTGGACATTTTGTGTTTTTTCATAGCATCAGCACAAACTTTTGTTTTGAAACTTTTCTTTTAAAGCTATAAAATTCTAGAAGAACGATTCAGTAAAAAAACGTTTCTATTATCAATTTTTTTTTTAATTACACACAAATTTTTGTGTTGCAAAAGGGCGCTACTTTTTTAACGTCGGTACTGCCGATATTTAGTTATTTGTGTTGTTTGTAAGTTTGAAAAATTTATAGTATATGCGATTTCCAAAAAGAAGTTTCTTTTAATTACTGGCAACATGCTTCGAACACGCAAGAAAAAAAACTTTCTCTGAAATAAATGTTTTGACTTTACAGGATCTTGAAGAAAATTAAAAATTGACACCTTGCTAACTATATGTATTAAATTTTTATTTATATTTTATAGAAATTAATTAAATTTGTTTTTCTATTATAAATTTTAAAATTTTTATAGAACCAGGTAAGAACCGGATACCTGTTTTTAAAAAAAAAAAAGCTCCGAAAACCGGTTTTCGACAAACTCACACGGGTTTGACTGATTTCATAAGTTGTTTTTTTAGCTAATGAATTTTTTAATAAAGTGCTGAAATAAATGATTCAATTATTTTGAAGAACAAAATCGAAATCTGAAGTTAGATAAAATCATTTCTTCTTAATAGTTTTACATATGTATGTCATCAATTAAAGCTATAAGCTATGCTCTCATCTGATAAAGAAAGTAAAACTTCATATAAAAAAAATCCAAAGAATGCAAATGCGAATTAATGTGGTACATTCTAATGCAACTCTGTTACCAAACTTTTGCTTGGTAAAATAGTTTGAAACTTTTTTACGAAGCAAAACGAACAAAAAGTAAAAAACTGACAAAAACTAAATGACAGTTAAAAAATAAATGTAAGCCAACAATGGAAAAAAAATCAGTTATAATTTTTATTGTTTTGATTTTTGTCTTAGCCAATCTTCTTCTTCATGAATTGAAGTTATTTCAAATACTTTGTGTTAATGTGAATGCTTAATACTTCTTCTTCGAATTTTAATTTTTGCAGCAAAATAAATCAAATTTTACGGCAGAAATTACTTCACAATTACGTCACAGGTCAGACCTTAGCTTTATAATTAAAAAGAAAAAAAAGAAAAAACTTCTGACACTTGTAATATTTCGATACAACTGACAACTCTGTCGATCTCGAATTGTTCTTTCAAGTAACTTCAAAAGTAAATGTCAAAAGATGTAGAGCCTAACTTTAACTAATGATGCCAATACTGATTTAGTTACTATCAAATAAAATTGAACTTTAGTGAAGTAAAAAATTAGATAAAGAAAGAAAAGGTAAATATAAAATAAACGAGAAAAACTTTAATAGCAAAATAATCTAACGAAGCCCATAAGCGTTTAATACTACGTGACTTTTGTCTACTTCCGAAAATCATCATGATGAAAACCTAATCCTAAACTAAGAACTATTCAACAAAAGAAAAATGCGAAATGAAATGACATTAATCGAAATTGTATTTTGTTTATTGTTTGTATTAAGATCAAGAAGAAAATTTGTTTTATTTTTCAATTCATCAGAGGTTCTACTTTTTTTGATTTCATTTTCGTTTACGAAATAAATCAAATTCGACTACAAAAAAAGGACAAAATGTTAACCAAAATACGCTACGTAAAATGGTTGAGGCAATTTATTTCAATTAAAGTGCAGTAGGTACATATAGCATAATGTATTTTTATTCAAACAACACAAATAAGTACAGTTTTTATGGAATTTATTTATTACGTTGGACATGAAAAAAATCTGATAAAATTCATGCATGATACACACAAAAATTTGGTCAATAAACGGTAGAACGTTCAACAGTGCGTATACTTAATATGGCCACAGACAACGAAATCCGCTTTAGTTATTTGAATCTTTTTATTATTATTTATTATTTATTTTTTTTTTTTTTTTTTTTTTTTTTATTAAATGATTTATTATTTCTTTTCTATTTAGCAAAGAATAATATTTAGAATATTTGTTCTTTTTATTTTTCCATTGAAGTTTTTGAGTCCTAAAATTTTGAATAAATTTACTTTATTTTTTTTTTTTTTTTTGCTATTTAAGTATTATGAAGTGCATCTTCAATATCGCTTAAACATTATCATCATTAACTTATTGAAAAGGACAAAGTCGTATAGTAAAAAGTGAACTCATAAATTATTTATATAGCATTCATTTAGAAACACAAATGCTTTCCATTTCAATTCATACTCGAATGCACACAAATATAAATCACAAATAATGAAACGCACACACAAACGTACTCACTTTCACCCTCACACTGATTACAATGTAAACATTCGTATTCATGTATGTAGATACTTTTTTGTTTGTTTGTTTGTTTCGTTTCGTTATTGAACTTGAACTAATTTTGGTTTTTCGTTATTCGACAAGAAGTTAAGGAAAAGACACTCAAGACAAATAATTTCGAATATTTTTTTTTTTGTTTATTATTCTATACTCACTTCACTTCCTGCTTGACAATGAAAAGCCTCGAACGTGAAGTAAAGTTTATCCTTGTACAGAATTTCAAGTGAGCGCGCTTGTTTTGATGTGAAATGAAGTGAGCAACCGTTGCAACCATTATCCTGCGGCATCTTCAACAAGAGAACTTAGAAAAAATGAGAAAAAAAAATACCATTCCAAACATGTGCGTTACGTTAGTTTATTTAGCCAATGGTGATGCCACCAGTTATTGTCGTTGTTCTTGTTAGTCGACACGTACATGTTTCGATGTTTCAATGGGGTTTAGTGATTTGAACAAGCGAGTTTCGTTGTTCTAAGCTACTTTAACACTATTTGCACAACAAAACGACCGTAATTGAAGTTGAGGAGTTGCGAAATTGCAACTTTCATTTCACATTGGTTGTGATATAAACGCAAAATGTTCAATATTTGTCCATGATAAGGAAGATAAAAAAAATCTTTTATTGTTTCATGCATCTAATTTATGCTTTATTGAATCTTGAATTCAATAAATGTTTCTAATAATCGACTGTTATCTTGTGAGCTTGTTAAATTTTATTTTCTAAATTGATTTAAAATTTCAAAGGCAAAAAATCAAATTTTGCAAAAGTCATACATCAAAAACTCACTGAAATAATTAAATAAACTGAAAAATATATTCTATGGAATATTATTGAGAAATACCCATTCACCCAAGTTACATTGTGTATAAATCGTTTTCAATAAATTGAAGTGTTGAAGTCATTGATTGATTGTAGTTAAGCAGCTTTGAAGAAATCAACAGTTCAAAAGCGAATAATTTAAATGTATTTTAAATTTATGCTTCATTTACAAAATGGCTAGTAAGGACGCACAACATTTCTTTTCAATAAGAACAACAAACGCGAAGTCTAAAATTAGGTCAAGACAATTTATTATTATCAGCACTTACTGCACACTGGGCGTATGGCTCAGAAAGTGGAGATTAATTCAAACAAGCTTTTCAACTAAGAGTGGCATATTCTTTGGTTTTTCTATCTAACTGAAAAAGTGTTGCCTCAAAATATTGTATTTGCACTATTTTATTATTATTTATAGTTATTAGATAAACATTATCGTTAGAGAGGATAAGTTTAGTTAAGCAAGGTCCGAGTCAAGGTCCGTAGTGCGACCATAAAATCTAGAAGTTGTTTAGAAGTCTTCTGAGAAAATTATTTCCTTCTTGATTTTAGACTGATACTTTCCAGGTCTTGTAAAGTAACAAAAGTCATTTGGTCTAGTGTCATGAATCTTCATCTGCAGAATGCTGAACAGAGG
>JAWNPW010001403.1:0-11319 GCA_035078745.1 Diastata ussurica
TTGTAAAAGAGTATTAATATAATGTCTCACGCCAACAACAAAAATAAAGAAAGCAAAGCAAAATAGTAAAAATGTATACAACCAAGATGATGTCTTTTCGCAATTTTAAACACACGAGAATTTATAAATAATAACACGCAAGATTGAGTTGAAAATACACAAACGTGATCACAAAAATTATTATTCGGAATATAGCAAACAAAAATCAACGATTCAAAATAAAAAGCATAAATTGCAAAAATTATTAAGAGCTAGGTAAAAAGCGATCGTACCGGTTGACAGTTAGCGAACGACTCGTTGACAATTGTCAAATCCGACCACTCTCCTCCTTCCAGCACCAACCTTACTACCGAAATCGATTCATAAATTTTTTACGCCTCACTGATTCCAGCAAGTTTCATCGCTTTTGGTTCTGCATTCGACAAGACCCAGTTAATGTAGCAGTCTTTTGTAGAATTCCCTGTGTTTAAGCCAAATGCGCCCTCCTCTTAGTTGTAAGATTATTTTGTTAATTTGTTCTCCTTTTCTTTGTACATAAACTAATGTACACTAATTTTAGATCGCTGGAAGTGTGAAAGTCACTGGGATGTACGAACCTTTCGAGTCTCGCACGTACCGGTGACCGTAACATATAAAAGGCCGCGCGACGCATTTCTCGCTTCCTTTTTCCTTGGACTTTTGCCACAATCGAAAGGCGTCACGCATCCCACTGGCAGCCACACACAGCTATACCAACAACCAATATACTTAAAGCTAAGTTCATATATTTGAATAAACGACACCGATGAAAGGTGCTAATGCCAAAACCTGATTTCATTCGGACTAATTCCACCAACTAAAGTTAGCAGCGATTCAATTAATGCCCACAATCACTTCAAAATTTCCTACCAAAAGTTCGCACAAACTTAAAACTTTGATGACA
Source organism: Diastata ussurica (assembly GCA_035078745.1). Lineage (NCBI taxonomy): Eukaryota > Metazoa > Arthropoda > Insecta > Diptera > Diastatidae > Diastata > Diastata ussurica. The sequence goes on from JAWNPW010001403.1 coordinate 923, forward strand.
ACTTCTAACATTACGAACTCTATTATCGACAATTGTATGCGATATTTCAATGTTTGCATATAAATTTTAAAAATTGTATTGTTTCACATATGTTGATAAATTGCTCATTACAAAGAAAATGTTCACTCAAAATACGCGAGGCAATGACGCTATCGTGATGCGTGCTAAGAATTTCTGTCTCATCATCGAAAGTCGAAGTCAATACTCGATTACTATTCGGTAGATCAGGAGTAAACAGTATATATAGTACAGGGCCCAAAACACTGACTTGAGGCACTCCAGCATTTATTACTTTATATTTTAAGGAATTTTTTTTTTATATTTTTTTTTCTCTACCTTACGATTCCGCTAATTCACTTGACTTTTGTCTCTTCTCATATTTCTATCTTCTTCTTGTTACACTTTAGCGCATGTAAATGATTTTTAACTATGCTCCGTTTTTTTCCTTTCTCTTACTTTTTAAAAATTTTTTCTTTTTGTGATTTATTTGACGGTTTCCACTGTTAACCAAAAGAATTAGATTCCTACACGTTTCCTCACACTCTGATATTATCGTCGCACTGTCCAATCGATCAAGTGACAAGTCACTTCGATCACAGCCAGATGTTCATTGATTCTTCAAATTCCTTCCGTTGTTTCTTGTCATAAGTAGAACAAATATTCGGTAGGCGATATAATCGTAAATTTTCGTACAGTTCTGCCAATTGCGGTCTCTTTATGTCCAATTTGTTTGCCAATTCCAACACAGACTTCAGTTTTGAGTTTGCTTTGCTAATTAGCTTTGTCACCGATCAATTCGGCCAAATGATCTGATGTAAATTCTATTCGATTTATCGAATATTTTAATGAGATTTTTGTCTGACGTCCTCAAATCTCGTTTTTAAGTTTTAAATAAATTTTTATGCTGCATACAATAGGTCATCAAAGAATTATTGAAATGATTTTCTTACTGATTTCACTCTAATATTTCATTTTGAAAAATTTACTAATTTATTGGATGACTAAGATTTTTGCAGATAACAAAAAAATTTGTTGCGCACTGTTCAATGGTTCTAGAGAAAAGAAAGCAATTGGAATTTCCTTCCAATGCCAAAACCTGCACAATTTTATTCGGACTCATTCTACCAACTAAAGTAAGTAGCGATTTTATTAATTATTGGAATTTAAATTATTTGCAGGTATCATAGTGTTAGGCATAGGTGAACCATTCAGTGATTCTGCTGATAAGGAAGCATGCAAGATAGGTTCGAGTTGTACTCTGCTATCTTTGTTAGCATCTTTATATAAGTTCCGGCTGTAACCTTGAGTAAAATGTTCTTTTTGATTTGATTTCTTAGTGGTTGTGTTATTTGGATTTGCATATACTGGTCTCAACTCTTGAATTTCGCATGCCTTGTGACATATGGGACAGTCGTGGGAATCAGATAACCAATTTGTTAAGCAGGTCTTTTGAAACTTATGATTACTTAAAGTAATCAAACTAAAACTGTTAGAAGTGATTTGTTATAAACAAACAGTGCATATATCATCAGAATCCGTCGTTGGGATATCAATGAGTGCTTCGTTGCTACAATAAATTGCCATTCTCAATAATAAAATGAAAACTTTCACAAAAAAATACTCCTAATTTATCGCAAACAAAAATTTAAATAATGTTATGAAAATAAAATATAAATGAAAAATGTTATAAAGAAATAAAAAAAATTTTAAATATAATTGATATGAACAAGAAAAACAAAAATCTTTTCAAATATATATAAGTTTCTATCGTATATATTTTTCCTTTTTATGGTGTATGAGGGTAGATAAAATAATTCTGAGAAAAGAATTTAAATTCAAATAGCTACTAATAAAAATGAGCTATTGAAACTAATAATTAATTGACAATTGTTGCGAATTTCACACTTGGAACTATTCTAACAAAACAAGAAGCGGACAATAGAATGCTGCATATGCTTAAGCAAAACAATAAATAAACAACTATTATTAATCAATAAGCTGATTATCGAAAGCTTAAGTTTTCAACACGAAAAGTAATAACAAGAGCATGTGGTCGAAAGAATTGCAGCAGTGTGCTAAGATTCGATTATCCAACCTCCAGCTTCCAATAAACACCAGAAAAAAAAGGTTGAAATCTATAACCAGAAGTAGCGGGTCATATATATATCCTATGAAGCATCTAGCATCTGCTATGAAGCACCTAGCATTGCATCTAGCATTGTGAGCATAATCAAGACGTACTGATATCTTGATCTTGCCCCACGTTGGACGCCATTTTATTGTAATGTACAGGTTGCATATTATTTATGTTGGCTGAAGCATAGCTCCAGTAACAAACTGCGAACAAAATTTCTGAAAAAACTCTGATATTTTTGGGAATGATCACGTCGGTTATGGACTCATTTATTAGAGTGACTATCATTCGGCCTGGGAGGTTTTTGACTAAACTCTCGACCAATTACCACTCACAATATATTTTGTTAAAAAGTCCATTTTAAGCCAAGAAAAAAATTTTATTTAAAGAAAATAGGAAAAACACAAAAAACAATTTATAGAAACTAATCAGTACAGCAAGAAAGCTACAAATCTCCACTCTTTGCTGCATCTCTGATGTTATGGAGACGCTCTTCTTTACCCACCCATCCATGATTCCGTTCTCTAATGGAATCCCAAATAAATTTTTATGTACCCCACTACCATAGAAATCTAGATGATTTAGCTTCACATTATAACATTAATTTTTATTTCAATGAAAACAATTTAAAAAGCACAATATTAAGGAAAATTCCACATTCTAAAAAATTTTCGAGCAAATCAATTTCAGCACTATTAAATTAAACGTGGTTATTGTTGTAATTATAGTTATTAAATTTAGATTTTAAACAAAATTTTAGTGAGGGAACAAATATTTTTTTCATACACGTGTCGAATAAAAAAACACAACTTCGCATGATATGTAATATAAGAAAATTAATTGCGCGAGTATTTGCCTGCACATATGTAATTGTTACTGACTTTGATACAAAAAAATTTAAATAATCAAAATAAAACTAAAATTTTGACAGCGCATGGGAGAGATCTTATTTGCATAGCTCATTGCGCAAAAAAAAAACTCTCATGCGGTGAATATGTTTGTCTCGAGGTAAGATAGAAAACAACAACAAAAACTAAATCAAATGACTAATAAAATGAAGACACTCCCATGAACAAACGCCAACTGATAAAAGGCCGTCCATATTGTTGTTGTTACGATTGATATGTTACATTCCGTATTATTGATGATCTTTAGCTGTTGTTGAATTTGATTATTGTCGTTGTTTATTTAAAAATTTTTTTTTTTTTTAATTATATGTTTAATTCGAATTGTAAATTCATTTAACATGTAAATTCCACAATTTTTAGAGTATGTCTCGCGATCGATTGTAGATTTATTTTTACATAATGTTTACGCCAAATTCGTCTTCCTCGTAGTTGTAAGACAAGACAACAATCCGTCGAAGTTTAGCAGAATTGCAATTAAATTTTGCTACACCCATGAAGAATAATAAAAATTCAAAGTCACAATATTTTAAAAACTCTCACAGCAGGGTTCACAGTTTTACAACAGAAACGTCGCCTGTTTATGTGCAGCTTGCAACGAAAGCCACAAACTTCGATCATGCCCTAAGTTTCAATGTTGGACAAGTCAGGATAGGGTTAAACTCGCAACCCACCCACAATTTGTAATAATGACTTAGCCTACACTCATTTCAACCAGGATTGTAAGAGCAAGGGCACTTGTCAGCATTGTAAGAGGAAACATCACGACAAGCAAATTCCCAGCCCGAATTCTTCATCCTTGCACGCTGAAATAAATTCTTTTCCCATGCAAAACATAAGTGAGCCTACGACATCACAAGTAGTGCAATCACATCCAACTATAAGCGCATAGTTATACCAACAACTCTAGTGTGGGTTCCCTATCACCGTGAAATATTCCTACTCAGGGCCTTGATTAAACAAGGTTCCCGAAAAACTGGCATCTCAGAAAGTATGCATTCCACAATCGACTTACCGTTTGATAGAATTCGGACCAAGGTCACTGGAATGGGAGAAAATTGGTCGAAACCTCCACAAAGATCAGCTCGTCAACTCTCGGCACACACAATTTGCCCTTCAAATTTGAAGTTCGAGCGGTAGTACTCCCTAAACTGACAAATGTCTTGCCCGCTTTTCCTCTCGCAAAACACAATTCGCAGCAAATAGAAGACATTGCTCTAGCAGATCCAAATTTTCATGTGTCAGCTCATATAGATCGTTATAGAAAGCGATATACTCCCTCATATTCTCCAAAAACAGCATGAGAACTCATGTTTTTGGGTCTTCGCTAGCACAAAATTCAGAGTTTGGTTGGATTTTGAGAGGCCCAGTAACTCCCCAATAAGCGCACTTCTCCACATTCGCTACAAATCACGATGATAATTCTCTAAGTGACCAAATCAAAATATTTTGGGAAATAAAGGAAATGTCATCCCCGCCCGATCTCTGAAAAAGATCAATACTGCGAGAGGTTGTTCCAACAAACAAATCAGCGTGATAAGAACGGCCGTTTTAATGTCAAACTGCCGTTCAAAAAACAATTTTCCGAGCAATTAACGCCAGCGATTTCCCGCACAATTGCTCTAAGGCAATACCAACGCAACGAAACGTCTTTAGCAAAAAAGCCAGAACTGTAGACCCAATATCACAAAATGCTGTCAGAATATCTGTCTTCAGATCACATTACCAAACTTGCATTAAAGGAAATCATGATACACAACAATTACTTTTCTTTTTATCTCCCTTATGCTGTCATTAAAACGGAAAGTCGATCAACGAAACTTCGTGTTGTAGTCGACGCATCACAAAAATCGTATGGCTGCTTATGTTATTTATTGAGCATTATTTCAAATTGGAGATTGCCACTAGGAGTTTTTTTAAGCACCGGAGTTCCATCTCACGAGAAAATAATTAATGTAAAAAGGTTTTTGATTAAATGTATGCAACTAATGTATCCCAAAGAAATCGCCGAACTCAGCAACAAAAAAGCAATCTCGAAGAAATGCTCCATCTTAGCTCTTAACCCATTCCTTGGTAAAGAAGGTGAGATGCGAGTACATGGACGTTTAGCTAAAGCGATACTTCACTATAATGGAAGACACCTTGTCATCCTACACACCGATAGCAGATTGTGTACTTTGTTAGTAGAATTTGTACACAAAACTCTTCTACATGCAGAACTTCAAATAATGATGAGAACGCTTTTACGATCCAAAGTTGAAGAATAAGGTGAAGTGGTATATCTCCAACTGCAAAACATACATTTTATACCGGCAAAAGGCGAGAACCCACCTTAAGGGGGCTTTGCCACCGGAAAGAGTAAATTTCTCCCATCTTTTTACAGTCACGTGCATAGATTTCGGAGGCCCTTTTCCGCTGAAATCATCCCATCAGAGAAAAGGCCCAATCATCAAAGGCTACGTTGGAGTCTTGGTGTGTTTTTCATCGAAGAAGATACACTTGGAAGCAGTTAGCGACCCCACCACGGAGGACTTTTGCGAATCGATGGCCCGATTTGTGACGCGCCGTGGGTGTCTGAAGACGGTTTCTCCGACAATAGGCGTGATTTCGTTAGCGCTAACAAAACTTCACTCAAAGAGTATCAGCAATTCGTTAAACACTCAGCTGACCACATAACGCGAGAATACATCGCACCATGGCTCGAGTGGAATTTCATAGCACCACCATCGCATTTTAAAAAATGTGCCGGACCCCATCACTTAACATTCGAAGAGTTGGTTACTGTACTAGCCCGAATTGATGCGGTGTTGAAATCGCGGCCTCTCACGCCACTTAGAGCAGAGCCATCGGAGCTGCTATCACTAACTCCTGGTCATTTTTACACTTGTTGCAGATTTTTCCGACCGCTGGACATTTTGCATCGTTACCGCGGTGGCCCTTATAGCCACATTGAGAACATTTTTCCAATGTTATGCTTTGTTCTTGCACTCGATTTCACAAACTTAAATTGCATCGTCGCTAGTCTTACCTTGAGATGCATATATGACGAATTCTTTCTCAAACGTCCCAGTCAAAAAATAAAAGTTATGGGATTGGCTTAACATTTTGCTAAATTATCATCCTATATGAAAGTAATAAATTTTCAAAATATTAAAAAAAAATTGTAAAATTTAGTAGGGGGGAGGAAGTTTTTACATTTTAGGTGACATTGATATTTTTAAAATCGTTTAACTTTGACAAAACTTTATCGATTTTAGTTCTTAAAAAAAGCATTTTAAAGTATTTTTCATGCACTTTTCGATAGTAACAACACAAGTTAAACAAAAAAGGTTTAACTCGGACAAAATCGTTTGTAACTTCTGTAATATTGCTCCTCCCATGCCGAATTAGTATCATTTTAAAGCTTTTGAAATAGCGAAACTAAAAAATATTTAAAATACCAATTGAGATCAAAATTCAAAAATAAGGGTTAATTTTGAAAAAAGGGAGCGGTGGAAATTTTTTTTGAAATTTTTATTGTTATTTTCGAAAGGTACATGAAAAATGCTTTAAAATGATTTTAAAGATAAAATAAATAAAATCGATAAAGTTTTGTCATAATTATACGACATTAAAAATGTCAATGTCACCTAAAATATAAAAACTTTCACCACCCCTAATTTTTACAATTTTTTTTTTTTTAAAGTCAATATTTTGGAAATTTATTGCTTTCATATAGGATAATAATTTAACAAATTTAACTTTTATTTTTTGACTGGGACGCTTGAGAAAGAATGCCTCATATATATTCTGTTGTTCAGCAACAGTTTCTAGTGCTCACGCCATGCTTAAAATGTGGTCCAAGTCAATTTCTCCTCGTTCCAATTTACAACCTGACGTTATTGATTCACGTATATTATCATCCAACTGCTCTCTGAAATTACATTTTTCTGTATGCGCACGTGAACGAAGAGCAAACACATGTCCACGCTGTCCATCATTTGCACCATTTTTCGAAAAACATGCCGCTCATAGCTCGGGTTTTGTTTTGGTGAGAAGAAAGCCAACAGCTTTTATACTAAATCTTCATACGGATCTGCATTAAAAGCGATTAAGCCGCTTGCAAGTGGTCCACGCTGAATTTCTGCATTTTGCGGCAAATTGAAAAAGTTATGTTGAACTTTTGGCCCTGCGAGGTGTAACAACCACTCTCGTTACTCTTCGCTAACTTTTATTTTGTTGACACGGATGTAAATCTCGAAACTTCTCAGCCAATTGGTCCTATCGGTAGCTCAATTTGCATTCGGCTGAAATTCGAATGGTGGTAGGCCTGTCGAGTTCAAGTTAGTTTTATTCTATTTCTATTTATATCTTCTCGAATCAATTAGGATCTTTATTCATTTTATGTCTTATTTTTTTGGCACTAATGCTGACACAATTATTTTCTGCAATCCGCGTTGCCGTATCGTTAACAGAGCACGAAATTTAATTCTACTCCAGAAAATCAAAAATTAATACTACTTTAAATTTTTATCAAAATTTCATTCTACCCCGATTTCTCCTTTTCTTTTTCTTTCGGAGCACGAAATTTAATTCTGATACGATTTCGTCTCCGTCTTTCTTTTCATTTAGAGCACGAAATTTAATTGTACTCCAATTTCTTTCCACTTTTTTTTCCTTTAGGAGAACGAAATTTAATTCTACTCTAGGAGCTCGAAATTGAATTCTACTCCGATTTTTTTCCACTGACATTTTTCGTTTACATGGTTGCACTATACTTTACTTCGAAATATCATCGTGTGACAACAACACGAACGTTTGTCTATAATTTTCCATATTTCACCGATGCACCGTCAGACATGAATTTACTTTCTTAAAATTTATTTTCTATGTAACTAATGTGGTTTATCTTCGTCGCCACTGTGGAGTCCTTTATGTAAATAACAATACGTTTCTACTTGTTTAGTTCTATTATAAGAATGCCGCATTGTTTTATTCATTTCAGTGATGCCAACATTACAGGCTCAAATCAGTTTTAAGTATTAGTGTTGATCTTATAAATATTTACTACTAATCCGCCCGTGGTCGAAATTCGTCCACATCTGCTTGGGTTTTATCAGCTTGGCTTTTATTTAATGTAGAAATGAAATTTATAATTTACGGTTTTTCCGTCACACAAAAATTTTTGTCATATGTATGTTTCACGCCACCTACCGGAGAAATTTTAAAGTAAAATCCAAAAAGGCAAAGGCACCTACATATCCTTAAAGTTTCAATCATTCGGACGGTTTGTGTCGGAGATATTAACCTTTTTGTGAAATTTCGATGTTAAACGCCACCTACCGGAGAAATTTCAAAGTAAAATCCAAAAAGTCATCAATACCAACATATTCTGAAAGTTTCAAGTCAATGCGACGGTTAGTATCGGAGAAATTAACCTATTTGTAAAATTTCGATGCTTAGCGCTACCTAACGGAAAAATTTCAAAGTAAAACCCGAAAAGGCATATATACCAACATATTCTGAAAGTTTCAAGTCAATCGGACAGTTAGTATCGGAGATATTAGCCTTTTTGTAAAATATTATGACGGAAAACCTATCGAGTTTTGGTCAGATTGTATGGGTGGAGCCCCCTATACAATATATTGAAACTATATATGGGCGCTCACGATATCTACTCTGTCGCTGTTCACTACACTATCTGAAATTCTGTTTCAAAAATATATTTTTTTTTTTTAATTTTCATTTCTTTTATCTAGGATTTATAAAAGTTTGGACATATTATATGCAACAATTTTAGCTCATTTGGATCTCGATGAAAAGTTGTTGTATCAACGTGGGAAATTTGAGAAATGAGTAAATAAGCTGGTTATAATTTAGCTCTATTTGTTCACAAATACATGAAAGTCAAAACGAATTGAGATTATTAAACCGATATTGTCTAAAAAGTTGACATACAGTCATGGTTAAAATAATAAGTGCAAATAATTGTTATTATTTTATACTCACTTTATTTTTATTTTTAATCTGTATATATGTCACTTCCACCCCACTTCAATACTTTCGATAACATTATTTTTGTACATAAAAAAGATGTACCGACATCACGACCCACAATTTTTCGTTCCGTAATGATATTTATTTTATTTATTTAATTATTGATTGCGATGCACAACAATATATATGGCACATAGCAAATTTCGAAGTTTTCAACACGCGATCAGCTTGAACGAAAGGGTTGAAATGAATGAATTAGTGAAGGCTGGAATGCCAGCGTAGAAAAGAAGTCATTTTCCGGCACGCAGACTATGTTAGTCCATTGCGCCAAATCCGATATAGAGAGAGAGAGAGAGAGGGAGAGAGAGAAGAGAAAAGAAGATAGTTGGAAAGTTAAAATGGGTGGCATTTTATGACTGCTCAAACTTCTTAGTAGTTTTTATGTAACTAAGAAGTCCGGAAAGTGGAAGAGAGTGAACCTGGGTCAACTTTAACACATCAGCTACCAACAGGAGCATCCAAGTTCTGGAGAAAGCAGGACAATGAGAGAGGTAATGCTCAGTAGAGTCCGCTTCCTCTTCACAGGATACGCAGGTTGTATCGTCGATCATTTTCATGTTGGACAAATGCTGGCAACATGATATATGGCCCGTAATTTGGCCCACCAGGAGTCTAAGCTCCCTCTTACTCAAACGAAGTAAGGAGTCTCTTATCTACCTTTCATGACGCGATACGAAGAGTTTGGTAGTTCTCCATGTCTCCAAAGCACACCACCTTGCCCCATGTTCATTGCTCATGTGGTTTGTGATCCCTGCTACGGAAAGAGCAGCACTAACCGGCAAGATCGGCTCAGGCCTCATTGGAAGTTCCAGCGATTGGTCAATTCATCAGCTATTTCGTGACCTAGAACACCTGAATCTCCCCGAACACAAATAAGGCAAACCTTGTTTCTCCTAGAAATGGAGTTAACTTTTGTCTTACATTCATCCACAATTTTGGAGATGGAGCGTGGAAATTCAATGGCTCTTAGTGCAGCTTGACTATCGCTATAGATGACGCTGACTCTTCCACACCACTTCTTGTTGTAGATCTAACATGCTACTTCTAAAATGGCAAAGATCTCCGTCTGGAAAACCACCGCCATTTCACCCATCGCGTATGAGTACCTGGTTTCGTTATCCAGATTGATTTATTGATTTATTTGGGTCCGCGATGACCACAACACACTGATTTCAATAAAGAAATCAACGCTCACCTGCCTTATACAAAATTTTTCCCCATGGCTGGGCTCTGATGTCGCGTGCGAATCCCGAAAATGGCTACAAAAATGATTCGAACAGCCATATAATGATACTATTGTTGGACCGAGAGGAGGAACGAGT